>JANHFK010001535.1:224235-244472 GCA_036250565.1 Sibynophis collaris
CCACGAGAGCCGGGTCCTTGAAGCGCTTCAGCTGCATCTCTCGCACCAGCTCCGGGTCGCCGCCTTTGTCAGCGCGGAAGAGGTCCAAGTCGAGCACCATGGCGGCCGCCGAAGGGAAAGCCGCCGAAGCAGAGAGGAGCCCGAATCGCCACTCGCCTTGGCAGCGAAAGGCAAGGACGGTGAGCCGAAGGGCGCCTGCGCAGTAGAGACGCAGAGGAAAGGAACTGCGCGCGCGCGCGCCTGAAAGAATTTCCCTGCCCTGGGCGTGGAGGAGGGAGATAATAGGGCGCCCCCTGGCGCTTTCCCAAATAGCTCCTTGCCAAGGGAGAATCTGCCTGCATAAATGCAAAAAGAGAGCCGTTTTTTGACAAGCGGGCTTCTGTAGAGAAGGTTTAGGTAAAGTTTGGGAACGGACAGGCTTAGGGATGGTTTCTTGGAAGCTTATGAATTCTCCCCGACTTCAAAGCTCCCAACCATCCGCGTTAATTGCCTCTGGTGGCGACCATAGTCGGGCAAACTGAGTGGGGTGGCTCGCTGCTCAACCCCTTCGCCTTTTAAAGCACTTCTTTTTCCTTTTTCTTGGGAGGATATTTTGTTGACTATAAAAGAACGTAATTGAGAAACCTAGGACTGTTATGCTTTTAAGACTTAACTGTAAGCGTCTTATAAAGTCTCTTGTCACTAACACAACAAATGTGCAAACTGTACAATATAATGCTATGCAATAAATGAGTAAACTGAATCTGGGTTACCACCAGTCTTTTTAATCGTGCATCATCTTCTGAAAGCGACAGAAAGGACTAGGAAGGGCAATCTGCAGCCCTTGGGTCCGATGTTGCTGAGCTGTAACTCTGTATGCTGGCCAGGACTGCTACAGGTAGTTGTGCATTTGGGCAGCTGCAGGATGACTACCCGTCAGCCATCAGTTTGGTCTAACCTGCCTTTGGTTGGTTTCATTGTACTTGAAAACTAAATAGAACATTGTTGTAAGTTTGGATGGAACCCATTGTGAAGGTGATGTATCAATGTTTTATCCCAGGTACTGCCACCATGAAAATTAATAATGGATAACCCATCCCAGTATCATTTATCATGCAATTGATCCAAAAATGTATTAGAAAATAGGTTTCTAGCATATGTATAATATTACATATTATACAGAGAGGATTATTTCTGATGTATTCCATAGAATGGAGATTCAGTGGCTATTTCTCAGCTTTCCGTAGGGTAGCAGTCTCCCTGCCAGATAGAGATGACAGTGCAATGCATCATTGGAGAAATGTCTATCGAGATTCTCAATCATCCTGGTCATGTTTCTTTCTATCTAAGAAAGTCCAGTTGGCTTTTTTTTTTTTTTTGCAAAAAGCCTCTTTGGGCCAACAAATTGGGGAATTGTGGAGTCAAAATATGCCTTCTGTTTTGGTTTTGTCTTTTTGCTCCTAGTTGTTCACAAGTTATCTTCAAGTTGGATTGATCAGAGCTGTGTAATAACAGATGCACTTTGCAAATAAAAGGCCCTAGCCATGACATCTTCATTACATAGGCCCAGAGAAATCTGAGATCCTACAGACCCATTGTTAGGTAAGATATTAGGTGCAGGCAACTCCTATTTTATTTTCTATAACTTGAATATTAAACAACATTATTATAAAAGTTGATTATATAGAGATCAGAAGCTTTTCTTGGTCTCTCTTTTTTCAGTTCATATAAAATGAACAAAAAAAGGTGATGGCTCACATCAAAAGTTATAACAATATAGTAGTCCTTAATCAAAAATCCACATGCAATGTTGTCTCCATTAATTATAAAATTGTATTGACCTTATAAATAGAACCCAGCCCATTATGCACATAGAACAAAATAAGCTGCAGTTTATCATCACAAGGTGGAAAGCTCCCCCACAGGTTTATAAGTATAATTAAATCAATTTTATACAGCATTGCAAAAATTCATTGTCATGTTTTTAAGAAATGTATCATATTGTAGTCCCTGAATAGCATTTTTATTACTCATCCATGCTCTGAAAAGTCCTTAATAATAATAAAATATCTGACATATTATTAATCATATATTAAAAAGATTACACTTTCTTTCAAAAACCCCAACATGTACAAAAATGTTGTGGAAGCAAAAATCCCTCAGCATAATAAATCACAACAATACAAAACAGTAATGCTGTTATGCTATTAAATAGACGAAAGTATTTTTCCTGTCTTACATGAATGAAATTTACAAATGTGAATTACAGTTGGGCCACATTGTCATAGATGACATATCAGAAAATCTAGATGCTATACAGTACTGTGTTTCCCAGTCTTTACAGTAGGTAACATTAAGTAAGAATAAATATACTTAACCAGTGGAAAGCATTAATATCTTTTGAGAAAATATTAGAAAAATCTAAGAAAAGGGCATTTCTGAATCTTAAGAAGTATGGCTGCTGTTCAAAGTCCATTTCCATACTTCTGAAAAAGAACATTCTTATTGCTCAATGCTCTACTATGGAATAATTAAATGGCTTGTTTTACACATAGTAGAAAAGCCATAATGTGGTTTTTTTTTGCTTATATGATGTGTGGTTGCATCCAGTATGGCTTAGTATTTAATATACACCAGACAATTATGGCTTGTTCAACAAACCACAATTAATGTTTACAAATTCTGATTTGGTATATTTATTATATATGAGCCATTCATATATTTAATGGGTACTGATATCATTAAATGGACCAAGTCTTTTTTCCCTCCTTGTGTTAAAACACATATTTAGCAACATACTGTCACTGAATGTGATCAAATATGTTAAGTTGCATACACAATTCCAAAGGAAAGCTTCAAGTATGCTATTTTGTTTGGACTGCTGCTATTACTAAGCTTCCTACAAAGTTAGTATTTGGTTTTTTAAAACAAAAATTACTTTCACAACACATCTAATTTTCCAAACTGAGAAGAAAATGACACATCATTTAGAAATGTAATAAATACATAATTTTTGAGAATAGCTTTGCAGCCTTGTCCCCATTATTAGTGGTGCAGCCTCTTTCCCTTCTTGATCCTTTACAGTTAAATTACTGAAACATCATGTTTTGATGTTGATAATATGAATGTTAAATTTAAGATCCTGAAATTATTTAGAAGTGATGCTCTGAAATGTGCAGGTATACAGATCCACCACCTCTCTATGATTCACTAAAGCAGTTACCCAAAAGCTTCTCCCGCAGCCACACAATGTAAGAAACCCTGCTTTAAGGAGTCCTACCCTAGTGCTGTGTCTATGTTCCCTTATGCTTCAGAGCCTCTCTTTTGAATTGATTAGGAACACTGAACAATTCTGTTACTGTATGTTTTAATACAAGTGATGGTTTTGCTGTTTTGAATATGGTTTGAATTTAAGTGGTCTCCTTTAAAAAAGAAAAGAAACAGAGGTTGAAACTATAGGCCTTTTCAAGTTGGATAGGAGAAGCTTCATTGGGGCATATAAGCCCACTTAGATATCATTTTTATTACAAACTATACTGTATTCTATCTAGCCTAATACCAGCCCTGCCTTTCTTTATGCCTGTGAGCTTCATTTGAAACTAAAAAAGAAATCTTCCTACCCTGAGTAATAAGAAACTCTCCTAAGTTACCCTCATGATCACTGATAAATTTGTCCCATAATATCTTATTGTATTACATGAATGTAACCTTCCTATCCCCAGGCAAGCACTTTTGTACAGAAAAGATCAGAGATTTTCAAAAGAAAAGACTGTTGCTTTTCTCAGCACTAGTTTGATCAATATATATACATATATATGTAAATTGGAACATTCTCTGACATAGATAGTTAAAAAAGAATCAGGAACTTGATGCCAAATTGATTTGGTAATCCTAGACAAGACTTGCTTTTTATCTATTGTTTAAATAACTAAAGTCCAGTTGGGGAAAACCAATCCAGATACTATGGCAGCCTATCCCATAAAATGAATTTGCCCTACCATATGTGTCCCTTGGGTGTTTCAAAATATGGCTGTTACTATAGACATTGTCAAATAACTGGCAAGCCATAATAGAAGCTACATTTAACTTTACATATTGTGAATTGTATAGAATGTCTTGAATTATTGCAACTAGCAACTAGCAACAACTGATTCATTCAGATCTGGTTGTAGTTTCCTACTGGGTAAAAAAGCACAACTGATAACTATATTCTCACAGCAATTTCTTCCTTCTCATCACTGTATCATTTTTAAGAGGCTGTCACAGTCTCAATTTTTTTCAATTACTGTCACAGCAACAGCTATTAGGCCTTTTAACTGCAAAGTATGCCAATGTAGGATTATAGTATTTTTCAATTTTGTCATGCATTAGTATTTAAAAGCTATTTATAGAGTAAAAGCATTTAGCTTGTCTCCTTTGAAAACAATATTGGTTATCTCTCTTGAACTAGTATAGTTGTATCCCAAAAAATATAATCTATTTCAAACAATATAATAGTCTTGCTAACTGATTTGGCAAAAATGGATTAAATCAAGTTTCCCCAAAATTGTATCCTTCAAATGTGGTGGAATGAAATTTCCATTACTATCAGCAGCAGCACCCCACTATACAGGCTGGGAGAGATAGTGGCTATGGTTCCAATACATCTAAAAACATTTGTTTGGGGAGGGTTGATTAAACATTTTTAAAACAAAAATAAAAAATAAAAATGGACTGTTAAAATCATGTAGTGGCTAGTTACCATTTTTTCAAATGCTCCATTATAGTGTATAAGAATTGATCTCCTACTTTCAAGATAAGTTTAAAGTGGAATGTGAATAGCTTTAAGTACATACTTGAAAAAGTACTGCATTTCTTTTAGTGTATTTATACATTCAAAGGAATCTAAGGGAGATCTTTTACTTGGAGGAAACCCCTACTGAATTCAGTAGGAATTATTTCTGAGGTAGAGAAATATACTGTCAAAAAATGAAGTTGGTTTTTGTATATTCCTCTGTTTAACTGCAAACAGAACTCTGAAGGTTATCCTAACCTGCCAAAACAAACAGAGCAACAAAATCAGTCAATTTTAACCTGGCAATTGCCAGTTATTAGTTGGTGCCTGAAGCCCAAAGCCCAAATTGTTAGTCCTTTCCAAGTGTAGTAGTGGAGGACATAATCTCTAGCTAGTTACTCTGAAAATTTCTGAAAGAGAATAATATCAAGATAAAATCACAACAGAATATGTGAACTCAAAATATTCATGTTATTTTGGACCATTTTCATTTTGTTAACATTCATAAGTCATTTAACAAACACAGAAACTCATATCAGGCGCCCTTGTTTTGAGGTCTCCTGCATTGTCCTTTGTAGTCCTTAAGTATTCATTCAAAATAATTCATGTAGTACTTAGTTTAAGGCAGCTTCTATGATCTGATGACTTCTAGCTATGTCAAACTACAAATCCATTATCCCTAATCAGCCAATATCTTTGAAGCATGCCAGATTGGAGGAGCTCTTTAAAATTTAGAAGGCACTGAAAACAGCAAGAGAATCAGAAGAGTCTTATGTGACAGGAACTTATCTTATAGGATAAGCTTTTCTGGGTGGAATCAGGGCAGGAAAATTGCCTGAAATATTAAACAGACTCAATAGTTTTCTACAAACAGTGAGAATGGGTTTAAAATGGGCATCTGAATTCAGAGTTGGAAACATGTTTCTAAAAGCTATTAAACTAACCTTGGATGTGATGCAGAACTTTTCAAATATATAATACCCTGATCTTGGTTTGCTATGCTAAATGTTTTTCTTGTCATGATAGGAGCACCAGCAGCACAAGTTCTTGACCACAATGCATTTTCCTGAAGGGTCATTAGCAAAGCAAATAATAGCATTTTCAAGTCTTGGAAAAAGTTAATGCAGATATTTTTTCCTTGTTTTAAAATAAAATAACTGAAAATAGAGACAACTGCAGAATAGCTAGGTATCCAGACAGGGAAAGATAGGCCTGCTTTGTTGAGGAGTCCTCAACAGTATAGTAAAATCTTTAGAGAGATCAATTGTTTGATGTAACTGTTGTTATACTAGCTTCCTTAGGAGGGACGTTTGTAGCAAGGTACAAAAAGCAGATGGAATGTTTTACAGCACAATTCTACACATTATTCTTAACACTAAGACCTTTTGGTGCAATAGGTGTTACTCAGAGAAGCAGTTTGTCTTAGCAGACTGACATAACTTTAAATCAATTTTACAGTGTATTATCTATTAAAGAGGAAATGGGTATAATGTCACTAGCTTTACTGTGGAAAACAATTTTTGTGGGATTTTTTTCTTTATCACAAAAGGGGGCACAATGTATGCAATAAACATACAAATATACATCTACACATAATTTTAAAAGCACAATTATATTTGGCACAGTTTGTTTTTGGAGGAATGTTAAAATGTTTGACTTAAAAAAGTACAGTAAGAAGCTGAAGTTAAAAGATATTCCAATAAGGCCACATGGCAAGTTCATCAAAGTGCCTGTATTAATCAAGGAGAACTCCCAAAGTATCCTCCACGAAAGGTATGGGAGAAGCAAACCACTTCTAAAGATCCATGTTGGTGGTGCCAGAGGAGGTCTTCAAGGGCACAGAATCAAAACCATCAGATGTTCTCTAAAGATAATACAAAAAGGAGATGTGAATAAAACTAGGATACATGAAGATTTTGTATACTTTGTCATTCAGAGTCCTATTTTTATAGGAATCAGGTCAAATGTTGCCATAATCCTTTATTTAATGACATGGAAAGGGCAAACAATGCAATCCTGCTCTTCACAGAACATGAGAATGGCTCCCAAAAGAACTTATGGTGAAACAAGTGTTTCAGGTGTATAGAGACTGTACACCTGTTTCAGATGTACAGGGACTATATATTCCAGAATTCCCAGGCAGCATACCAAAGCTCAAGCAAGCTGGGAATTCAATAAACGCAATTCCAACACATTAGTAGTGAGTCTAATATTTCTCTACCAGTTGCCTCCATGTTCTTCTGAACATATTCCAACATGGAAGGAGCATTCAATAGCAACTGAAGACTCTCTGATTCTTACCAGAAACTTGCTTTTGATGTTTCTTCCCCAGATGTCCACACATGATTTTGCTTCTACTGGGAGGTATCAGTGCACTGGGGGCCAAAGAAGGGTCCATTTGAGGATGCTTGCAGTTAAGATACAGTTTAGCTGCTTGTGAATAGCACTGGATACTTCTCACAATTCCTTTTCTTGAGAGTGAGATCATTTTTAAAAAATATATTTACAAATATTGAAAATGAAGCTGTTGTCAGCCCCAGATCTTGGTATATTTTGTTTTCTAAATATTCCGTTTTTAGTTCCTAGTTCTGCTGTTTTAAATGATCCCTATTGCATTTTTAAATAAAAAATAAAGGAGCAAGCAATTGCTTTAAATATAAAAAGCAATAGGAGCTAATTAAGAATCAGTTTAGAACTGCTGAGGAGAGAAATGAATGAGAAACATGTAAGCAAAGGACTGTTTAACAGAAGTTGCTTTTGAAAGAAAAAAGAAGGTATTTGCAGACTGAGGGCTTCAATTCTAGGTGGTGTTGCGAATTCAGACTGATAATATTTCTGAATAACCAAGATTTAGATATGGGCCATGAATAAGAACGGAGAATCCTACACTTGGATTGCAGAGGAACAATCCTCAGCAGTGCTAAAGGTCCCTTGTGTGGAAGCAAACTCTGATGGATCTCAGTGCATTCAAATGAAGCACCTGGGATGGGAAGAATGTAAGAGCTTCTAAATATCTCTGCACAGATAGGACCAATGCCACTCTTTGCCTAGCCCCTCTTTAGTATTCATCTCACTAGGAGCTTTACACCCACAGTTATGTGTGTCATGAAATAACAATGAGTAGGGTCATTAAGAAAAATTGACATGAGGAGCAGTCAACATTTGCCTGTGCACCCAAATGGCTTGGTAAATATTTAAGTGTATTTTTTGCTGAATCATCATTGGGGGAAAAACCCAAAATACTCAAGTTTCCCTTTAGTCTCAAGAATTGGGGAGGAGGATTTTTAATCTGCAGAATTAAATTCTCATGTCTTTATTGCATTCATGGAATGTAAGCATCTAGAGCCAGGTTCCATGCTCTGCTTTGGTTCTCCAGCTTCACAGAAAGTTAGTGTAGAGCCCAGGCTCTAATTCCCAAATGAGGTATCTGAGCAAAAGACCAGCAGGTAACATAAAATACTCATTAGTCTTATTCTGAAGAGTGTTTAACAAACAGTCACTTCTTCCAGAGACAGGCCAGGGCTCCACATCTTTTTCTGGGCTAGATATGCAATCCTGTACTTGCAATATGAGTTTGAAGTCTCCAGTGCAGCCTTCTCTATCCTACCCCTTCCATCTACACTGCATTAAAAGTCCAATAATTCCACATTAACAGTCATGCTTATTGGGAGTTATTGAAGGTTGTAGTTCAACACTTCTTGAGCGTAAGTTTGAAAAGGTTGCACTACTAGATGTCTTCAAATACACTATTTCCTCAAATGGAAATAGAGATTGTGATATTCATCTCTAAGAACAGAGAGTCTGTGATTTTAAAAGGCACAGACTAACCTTCCCCACAATATAGGCCTTCTATGTCCCAGCCAGAGACCACAGACTGTGCTGTCAAGCTGTCTAGTAACATTTGATTGTGGCACACCCTCCATCAGCTGGCATGTTTTTACATGTATCTACATTTGACTCCATCTACCTGGAAGATTCTTCCTCTTAGTTTATTGAGAACAGCCCTACACACAGAGTCCTGCCATGCCTGACTGTACCTAAGAGAAGCCTATAGGAAAACAAATAGCCACATTAGAAAATAAGCATTAGACGACAATGTACCATTAATTAGAATGTAAGTTAGAACTATAGGAAACGTAGTAGTAAATGTGGAGAGGCTTTGAGGTTTTATGGTACTCACAGATTTATCCCAGAATAATAGGGATGCCACTGCAGTATTTTGCCAGGTCTATATGAGCTATTATTGGTGATGATGGATGGGGAAAGGTCCTTTTAACTTTTGCTACTCATCTCTGCCAGAAATATTAGCAGAGGAGAGAAGAAACACTCAAAACAATTCTATTGCTTGACTCATGAGGCTTGTACAGTATACAGCCTATGGTAGCCAAGATCATTAATTACAAAGAGCCACAAGTTTTTTTTTAAAATAGCTTCTACAATGCATATCCTCAGAATATTTGATACATTAGCTGAATTTAGAAAATGGTAACTCAGAATAGACTCAAAAGTTAAATATGACAGATGAAACATCTGTCAGGGTTAGATAAACATGGGAATTAAACCAAAGGCCTGAACTTTCACTCTGGACACTTATAAAAGCTACTTCCCCACCCCTCCCCTTTCCCTCCCAGCTTACTTTAGAAGTGAATGCCTTTATTTTTCCAAAGAAAGAATTCTTGCTTGTGAATAACAGGTCATCCTCTACGTCTTCCCCCTCCATGATGGCACAACTGTCAGCTGCAGGAAGTTCACTGTCCTTGGCACTAGCATTCATAACCAGCTTAGAGTATTTATACTCTAACCTAAAAAGATAGACATGTGAGAATCAGATGGAAGGATTATACTTGTAAAGCAGACTTTGATTTTTTTTGCATCCTTGAGTTACTCTAACAATGTCTTTTCCGTTTCTCTTTTTTAACATGTTTTCTTTTTAAACTAGACTAATCTATCCTTCCTCAAACCAGCAGATTCTCTAAGGTCTGGACTTTAATTCCAACAATTCTCAGCAATGGCTAAGTTAGATGGAACATGAAGGCCACACATCTTCAAAGCACTAAGACTGGAGAAGACAATGCTGGCGTCTCTATTTCAAAGCAACACAAGCATCAATTGGTGTTACAGATGCTAAACAGGGACTTTACTATAAAGTCATCGGTCTCTCACACTCTTTCTTTTTTGAGAAACCAAGGAATATTTATTTGTTACAAATTTTCTAGATTGCTTCAAATAATTAACTCTAAGCAATATATAGCCTAATAAAATTCATATAATACATTATATTAAATACAAGTGTGTAATGGCTGAAATTTTAAAAACGCAAATAGAAAATAAAAACAAATTATTAACATGCATGTAATTTTACATACTTTTACATGGCCATTATGCAAAATATTAACATTTGAAAACTGACTTGACCAGCTTTTGTTATTGTCTGTTGTGTTGTTCAAAATTGTTTTTAAAAGTTAACTAGGATGGGAGCTTTGTGTAAACTATCATAATATAGGAAAACTGTAGATTTGAGAGACTAGGTTCAATGGATTTTATATAAAATGAACCTTTTTTTTTCCAAGGCAAAGTACAATTCATTATTAAATCTGAATGTTAATTACATTTGTAAATGATGTCTACCATATCTATTTCCATCAGTTTATATCATTTGCATACTCTATGCAAATGATATTAAGTCACCCTTGCATAAATATGTCATTACATAAATAATGGAAATGAATAAAAGACATTATTTACTGTTTTAATGAAATTTCAGTTTGCTGACCCAAAGAGTCTATTAAACTGAAGATATCTGGTCACAGTCAGAATTGATGACGTGGAGTGAAACAACTTACTTTTGATTTTTCTTCCAGAAGTAGCAAGTTATGACGGTCAGCAGGACAGCAGCACAAGTCCCAGCTGAGATGCCCACCTTAAGCCAGAAGTCCATGGACTTGCAGATGCCGACTTTTTCTTCTGGAAGCAGGACGCCTCCGGTGCATAGCTTTGGCTTCCGCCATACGTAGGTGGTTCGCTATAGTGAGGAAAGCATAGTCTGTCATAGTTTCAGTCTGATAAACAGTAACACAGTCAAGGTCAATAGTGACAGCTGTACCACTTTTGCACACTACAAGGATCTTGAAGGACACAAGCATGTTTAGGAACAAATATCAGAGTTTTATTACTGAAATGGTTACTGAAATAGAGTATCGCAAACCTTCCTGGCAGCATCCAAGTCTGCCAGAACATTTTCTCCATTGTTCTCAGGCATGTTTCAGTCCAGCACTGGCTACCCCAGGAAGTTTATAATTTGAACTCCTATGCATTTCTGTGAAATTTACTTGCCCTCTAAGTAAACATACTTTGGATTTCCAGCAGATTTTTTTTCCTTTCCTTTTTCAGTTTGGGATCTCTACTTGTTTATACATACATGATTACTGAATCATTAGCAGAGCACAATAATCAATTAATTGCATATTTAAACATTGTATAGTGAGGAAAGCAGATCTATCATAGCTTCAGTCTGATAAACAGTTATTATTTATGAAACAGAAGAAAAAGTATGAATAACTATTTTGTGCCAAACACAGTTTAGAACACCTGGACCCAAACAACACTGAAAATTTCATGGCATTAGCAGAAAGTTCCTATCTTGAGGGAGTGGGGAAGAGATTAATTCAAATGTGGTAAAGGAAAAAGTTTTCCTATCCAGTCATGTCTGACTCTAGGGCATAGTGCTTATGTCTGCTAACATTTATTTATAAAATTTATTGGCCGTCCATCTTGCCTCAGGGTAACACTTTGGTAACTCTATTACCAAATCAGATAAAGATATATCTTCCAGTGTTATATATTTATGTTTTTTGGCTATCCCTCATGTGGAAAGGATCTACAATTCTTGATGTCTTCATAAATTTGGAATATAAGGAGTTTAGTAATTAATAATTAATATGCAGCATTTGCTCTAAAGTCATACTGACAATCCTATGAGTTTCATCCCCGAATGTAGCAATAGTAGCACAAGTGCAGAAACCTAAATATTCCAATTCCTGAATTGAGTTTTTTAAAAATTTCATTAATTTTCAAAAACAGGAAATTAAAAGATACACAGACAAAAAAGAAACGGTTTGAGATTTTAAAAAAAAAATCAAGAAAGAAAAGAGGTGCCAAAAGAAAAGAAAAAAAGTAAAAAAAATAGAAAAAAAAAGATTTTCGACTTTCTTGTGTTGATAAATATATATGTATCTCGGTCTTAGGTTAATATTTGTCTACATTATTATTATAATCCCTAATAGTTTTAATCTACCTGTATCCCTCCAATGCAGGCACTGATAATGGCATGGTAATCTTCTGCAGAACAGAGAGGACAGGCTTCAACCGACTCCCACAGGAAATGGAAAGTGCATCCATCACAGGTTCCATCAGGACACTCGCTATTTTGAAATTGTAAGAAACATCTTAAATACAGCCAAATAAAGACACACTTGTGCAGAGAGACCAACAGGTCAAGAGCTAGCTATTGAAGGTTTCAGCAAAGATAATTTCCCATCCCTACCATCAGGTATCCCTTAAACTAGCTCTCTTCAACCTAATGCTGCCCAGAAGTGTTGGGAATTCTGGAAGTTGCAGCTCCTTTCAGTCAGACTAAGGAAGTTTCCCTTAACCAATGATCAACATCAGACCTCATGCACAGATTATGTAAGAGTTACTGAATTACAAAGCAGTTGAATCTGACCATTCTGATATATTTTAGGGTCAAAGCATTTGTAAAAGCTCTTTTAAAAAATATAGCTACTGTGAAGAATATAGCATACCTTCTAGAGATAGTGTTGGAAATAGTTTGAGAGATCAAGTTGGTAAATGTGAATAAACAAACTTGATCCAAGAATGTATACTGCCAAAACCAGATAGGCAACTTCAACTCCAGAAACAGGAAACACTTCTGCCTGAGATCCTTTAGAGCTACTTGCACTCACTGTTGACAGTATGAAGTTACACTAAATCAGGGGTGTCAAACTTGCGTCGTCACGACAGCATCACTTGATGTATCGGGACTTTTCCCCCCCCCTTCACTAAATCGGGCAGGGGTGAAGCCAGCACGTGACACATCTGGCCCACGGGCCGCAAGTTTGACATCCCTGCACTAAGTGAACCAATGGTCTGAATTTTTCACAAGGCTATACAGGTACTCCTCATTTTACAACAATTTACTTAGTGACCATTTGAAGTTACAATGGCACTTTAAAAAGTGACTTATGACCATTTTTCACACTTATCACCATTGCAACATCCCCATGGTCACATGATTTACATTCGGATGCTTGACAACTGACTCACATTTATGATGGTTGCAATGTCCCAGGGTCATATGATCACCTTTTGCCACCTTCTGACAAGCAATGGTGAAACCAGATTCACTTAACAACTGTGTTAGTAATTTAACAACTGCAGTGATTCACTTAACAAATGTGGCAAGAAAAGTAATAAAATAGGGCAAAACTCATTTAACAAACTTTTCACTTAGCAACATAAATTTAGGATTCAATTGTGATTGTAAGTTGAGGACTACCTGTAGTCTGCTGATAACTGTAGAAATTCCCTCAGTAATATAACACTTTTTGAGGCTCATTCTCAAGGAATAAATTCAGAAGCTAGCTTTGCACTGTAATATTAAGAAATCCCACACTGCTAAGCAATCTTTTAAGAACAGGGAGGTTCCTTAAATTTTATAAAAGCATGTACACTTAGCACTTCAGACAATATTTTATTTGCCTAAAGCAGAGGAAGGAGAGAAAAAAATAACATCTCATTATCTTGACATTACCTTGGTAAAGAGAGAGTTCTATACTCAAATTTTAGGGGATCACATCTCAGCCTAATGGTAGTTATTCTTCCATCATGGCATGTCTGGGTCACATCCTTGGATCTGCAGTTCAGAAAAGTCATTATCTTAAGAAAATCTAAACCAGGGTTCCCCAAAATGGTCAACATTGACCCCCCCAATATTCAAGGGGTCAATGGTCAGCTTCACCTCCTCCTCTGACCCAAACAGAATGGGCATATCTTACACAACTAAACTTTAGGTCCGTGTGCATAGTTTGAGGCAGTCAGTGCTCTCTCGTTTTCAATAAAAATGCAAAGAATACAAACAAAATAGCATTGCTACTGTGTGAATCATAAATCAGCTACCAACCTTGGCTACCCCACTTTGTCAAATGCAGATAATTCAACACTAGAGCAACAACATTTTCTGCTATATTATTTTTGACTGTTCTGGTTTGGAAAGTAAGATTTCACAAGGTATAGATTTCTCAATCTTCTCCAAAATTCTGAAATATTGCCAGGAAATTTTTGTCAGACATATACCATTTTTCCCCACAAAAAGGGTGGGATTAAAACTTGATCATAACCTTGTTTGGTAGTTCTTTAGCTTACCTATAAAAGAATATGACATCAGGTAAGTCCCCATTTCCAGCAGGGAAATAATCAGCATGAGAAGTTATGTTGTCCAGTGTAGGTCTTGTTGTTACTCCTAGAGATTAAATCCCAATAAATAAGAATACCACCAGATAGGAAAGATAGAGAATACATTTTAAGGAAAAATACATTTTGTTCCCCAAAATATATTAAGTTAAAGGTTTTCTGCCACAGAAGGTAAATCCCATGTTGTATTAATTACTGTGTTTGATAAATACATTCATTTTGTCCATAATTGTTCTCAGGAATTGAAACTGGAACCAGAGCATCTAGCAAGCCTTGATTTATTTTGCACAGTATATCACATACAATAGCTTAGTATGTGACTGGATTTTGGCTATTTATGTGCCAGTTCCAAAATTTGTAGTATATTTCACGTTTACAGTAGTCTAAAAAAGAAAGAAGTGTTGGGTGCGTGTATGCATGTGTAAAGCATGATGAGTGGTATGAGCCATAACCTTGCTTTTCTAAGAATGAGGAGAACTAAAGAGAAAAAGCGCCATGAGGTATAGACACAGGTAATCTTATGGTGACTTGGAGGAAGGACCTGATACCCACAATGACCAGGATGGTGGGGTCAAGTATGAGAATGGCTCTACTATGTATGTGTGGTGAAAATATTCTGGGTTTTTTCCCCCTGTCTCTGAATTTGGGAAGAGGTTTTCTTTGTTATTAAAAAAAACCCCATTAAACCATTAATAGTCAGAGATTATGTCACTATTTTAAATTACAGTGTTTGGAGAGAAGTCTGGGCAGTGGTAAAAAGGGAATTAGTGAGCCTCAAGAAACTGTGGAGGAAGAATTCTGTAAAAAATTGCAGTGATGGAAAACAGAATGGACACCTGGGGCTTTTTTAAAGAGAAAAAGGATCCTCCCGCCTAATATTTTCTATAAAAAGGTTTGTTGTTCGGTGCCAGTGATTAAAAAGTGGTTCTGCCAATACTGGGTCCAGATTTGGCTCAGTACTATTAAAGATCACCTGTATGGCACTTCCATCTGGCAAATGCTTTTCACTTCTTTGACTAATTTTTTTCAATGGCTCTCACCCACAAAGGTATCTGCCAGGCTCACAGGCTGAGAGGAGACCATGGTTTTGTAACCCATCACTTCAGAAGGAATCATGACGGACTGGCATACATAGGATGAAGTTGACTTGGAGAACTCAGTGTCTTTGTCCAAAAGATGAATATCTGTGACGTTATCTATGCAGAGAGCAGTCTTCTTTCCCTTCAAGGAAAAACAAAACGAGAGACTTGATAGCAACCTTGTGTCTCATTGCTATTAAAACATGAGATGCTCTTTTTGAAATATTGTACAGGTAGTCCTCAAGTTACAACCAGGGGTGAAATGCTGCCAGTTCTATCCGGCTCGTGGGAGCCAGTAGCGCTGGTGGCGGGTGGTTTGGAGAACCGGTAGCGCCAGCAGCAGGAGGCTCTGCCCCCCAAACGGGGACATCGTCATGTCCTGGTTTTGACATCTGCGCATGCGCAGAAGGCTTTGTGCATGCGCAGATGACAGCGCACGCAGATGATGGCACGTGTCTAAGCGAAGCGAGCGTGTGGCGCATGCACATCAGCAAGCCAGTAGGAAAGGTAAGTACATTTCACCCCTGGTTACAACCATTTGTTTAGTGACCGTTTGAAGTTACAATAGCACTGAAAAAAAATGGCTTATGACTTATGACTGTTTTTATGACTTTCAACCATTGCAGCATTCCCATAGTTATGTGATAAAAATTCAAGTGTGTGGCAAGTAGCATGTATTTATGACAGCTACAATGTTCTCAGGTCATGTGATCAACTTTTGCATTCTTCTGACAAGCAAAGTCCTCTGGGAAACAAGATTCACTTAACAACCACACTACTCTTAACAATTGCAGTGGTTCATTTAACAATTGTGGGAAGAAAGGTTGTAAAATGGGTCAAAACTCACTTAACCCTCTTGCTTAATGATACAAATTTTGAGCTCAATTGTGGTTGCAAGTTGAGGACTACCTGTAAGCATAAAAAATATATGAGCATTGTGCTGCAGAATTGGGGTTCAAAAGATATACAGGGACAAACATATTTCTAAGTCCAAGAATGTGTGTATCTCCCTGCATTAAATAGAGCTGTCTAAAGGAATGTCAGGTTTGCACTTGCTTAAATGCAATATAGTTTTCAAAAAAAGACCTGTCTTCCAACTTTTGAAAAAAAAATTCTCTGCAAAAGAGGCTTTTTTGTCATTAGTAATTTAGAATTTATTTTCAATTTATTATTATGAAAGTCAAAAACGCTGCTATTATTTTTTCTGATAATATCATATTTCTGATCTTCTCTGTGGCCAAATTTTTTGTCTATGCTTCCTTATCTGACACCCTCACCCACCACTCTTGCCCTGGGAGGCATTCCGTTATAGATTAAACTAAAGTATGGGAAGTCATTGAGGATGCAGATATGATCATATAATAAAATACAAGACTCTTGCATCCTGTTTCACCTCAACCTTGGCCCCTTTAAGATGTCTGGACTTCAACTCCCAGAATTCCCCAACCAGCACTGTCAGCTGGGTAATTCTGAAAATTGAGAAGTTGCCAACGTTGAGAAACACCGCTCTAAATGGACAAACTACATCTCCAATGCTTCCATTGATACTTGCCTCATGAAAATACACATGCACTTACATAATTTCCGCATAGACTGATATTGAAGTGATGAAAGTACTTCAGGCCTTTTGAAGTAAAGCTTGGCCCTCCTAAAAAGGAGGTGCTGTTAGCCAGTCTGGAGAAGTCATACTCCAGAGTCCTATCCTTCATGCTGATTGAGAAGTGACAGTCATTGTAGCACAGAGAATGCATCTAAAGAGAGAACGAAAACACACCCCAGCAGAAGAATTTAGAAACTATTGACTTTGTCAGCAACAGTAGGACACTCGAGTGTTACTGGGATGTCTAATAACTGAATCCCTTAGGGTTCTGCTCAGACAAGACTTGCTTACCCAAACAAGCTGGATGATGATGGAAAACAGAACATTGGAGAGGAAGAACTTAGCAGCTCTTGTGCTATTTCAGTTTTGGCAGGAAGCAACTAGTTGCTTATATTTCTAAAAGAATATAATTTTATCTGTGTTTAAGAAAAATCTACACTCATTCAATATAACAAAAATCCATACAAATTATTTGAGGATTTAACAGAATAACAGAGTTGGAAGGGACCTTTGGAGGTCTTTTAGTCCTAAACCCTGCTTAGGCAGGAAACCCTACACCACTTCAGACAAATGATTATCCAATCTCTTCTTAAAAACTTCCAGTGTTGGAGAATTTACAACTTCTGGACGCAAGAAATTTCTCCTTAGTTCTAAGTTGTTTCTCTCCTTGATTAGTTTACATCCATTGCTTCTTGTCCTACCCTCAGGTGCTTTGAAGAATAACTTGACTCCTTCTTTGTCGCAGCCCTTGAGTTATTGGAACACTGCTATCATGTCTTTTCATTAAACTAGACATACCAAGTTCCTGCAACTGTTCTTTATATGTTTTAGCCTCCAGTCCTGTAATCATCTTTGTTGCTCTTCTCTGCACTTTTCCTAGAGTATCAACATCTTTTTTTACATCGTGGCGACCAAAACTGGATGCAGTATTCAAATGTGACCTTACACACTTCTTTAATTTCTTCTCATCCCCACTTCCAATTTAATCTTCCTCTTATTTACCTTCCCATCCCAATGCAGCTACCGTAGGCTGGCTGGGGAATTCTGGGTGTTGAAATACACAAGTCTTAAGTCTAAAGATTGGACACCTCTGAGCAATGGCTTTCCTCATTCTGCCAGCATAATGTTTACACCTTTTCTTCAGATTCTACTAAAACAGTGTTTCTGAATCTTGCCAGCTTTAAGACCTGTGGATTTTATGTTGCCTGGAGAATTCTGGGAGTTGAAGTCCACAAATTGTAAAGTCGCCAAAGTTCCAAATGTAAGAATGTATGTATTTGTGCACTGAAAGAGAGATAATTGTAGCGATTGATTTTATACTCTATTTTGCAGGGAATTAATATTAATCAGGATGATAAAAATGTACATTTACTAGAAAGGGGAAAGTATCCTGAATTGGCTTCAATCAAAGGTGTAATTTCAGGTTGATAAAGTGGATAATGGATATTTTATTTTATTTTTATTTTGAGATAGCATTGCATTAAGATGGGAATTACTTTCCTTTTGGGAAAATAGAATTATGTTGGTAAAAGCAGGATTTTTCAAAGTCATGGGACCATATTTATGAAACCTTATCCCTGAAGATATTTGCTTATTTAACATACTGAGGTGGTTAAAACTACCATATTAGAAAGGCATTTGTTGCAGTTAATTACTGATTATTTGTGTTTTGGTTGAGGGTTGTTAGGTTTGGGTTTTTTTTCAATTTGTAATTGAGTCACAATTATTTGGGATTAAATTACAATGGCCTTATTTCAAGAGACATGGTAGGACTTTTGTGAATGTGTACTTGTTCAACAGAACTGTGGTTAGCCACTAGAAGACTATTTGATCAAAAAGATATGCAGAAATGGTAAAAGACTAAGTAAGCATAGCAACAACAGAGCTAAATCCCTATCCTTCTTATGGGAAAGAATGCAGGAAATAGGATAAACCCAAGCATTTAGCTCAAAGTATACAAAAGTAAATCTGGGAACTCCCACAGGCAAGGATACATTGACATTAGCCGAAATAAATGAAAATCTTCTCAATTTCTCCACTCACTGAATTTCAGCTCTTGAAAAATGAGTGGTTCAAGAAATTTATGAGAAGACCTCCCAACAACAGATGTAAAAATAGAAAGGGTAACAGCCCATGGCCTCCAACACTGGACAGATAAAAATAGGAAAGAAATGAATTTGTCACTCTTAAGCCACACAAAAAATAGGAGAAAGTATAAAAAATGGATGTTGAGTTAGGCGTTCAACACTGGAATCACTTGGATACAATACTGTATCCAAGTTTTGGTCAACACAATATAAAAAAGGTATTAAAACTCTGGAAAAAGTTCAGAGAAAAGCAACAAAGATGATTAGGGGACTGGAGGTTAAAACATATGAAGAACAGTTGCTGGAATTGGGTAGGTCTAGTCTAGTAAAAGAAGGACTGGGGCAACATTATAGCAGTGTTCCTGTCAGTGTTCCAAGTAACGCATCCGCCAAAAGCAGAACTCTGGGGCGGATAGATTCCTCAAAGAACATGTTTATTGGATACATCACATTGGCACAGCTAGTGAAAACCAACTCTAAAAGTTCCAGTCACAGTCACATTGTCCAATGAAAGTAGCTGGGAGGCTGTTGGTCACTCCTCTCCTCCTTCACTTGCCGTCTGTTGGGATGACCTTGGTTCCCACAAGAAACCTTTTTGTTTTGACTGGTAGATGGTCTATCTACTTCCCCCCTCCCTGCCTCCTTCCAAAGTTTGTGGCAACTATGAGGCCGGAAAAGATAGCTTCAGCCAGGCTCGCTTCACAGTTGACACTTCCAATATCTAACCTCCATCTCAAGCAGGAGACCTTATATCAGTGACGGCTAAACTTTTTGTCATTGTATGCCAAAATTATGTGTGCGCAATAGCGCATGCACATGCCTGCACCCATAATGCAATGCATGCAGGACCCCTCCCACAGCCCGTTTTTGGTCCCAGGAGGCTGCCGGGAAGCAGAGACTCCAAAATCAGCTGGCCAGTGGGAGGTGTGCATGCATGTGGGGTGGAGCTGAGCTGGGAAACGGCTTGCGTGCCCGTAGAGAGGGCTCCACGTGCCACCTGTGGCACACATGCTATAGGTTCACCATCATGGCCCTATATCAGTGATGGCTAAACTTTTTGCCGTCAAGTGCCAAAAGCAGGAGGAGCATGGGTGGGTCACACACACGAGTGCCCACACCCATAATTCAATGTGCCCCGCCCCCAGCCGTTTCTGGCCTCCGGAGGGCTTCTGGCGGGGTGGGGAAGGCCCTTTTCACCCTCCCCAGGCTCCTAGAAAGCCTCTGGAGCCTGGGGAGAGTGAAAAACG
>JANHFK010001540.1:0-17594 GCA_036250565.1 Sibynophis collaris
TAGCCAGGGATGAATTTGGACTTCAGTTTCCAAAAATAGTGCTATTGCACATGGTGGCAAAATATTTTTAGTGCTTTGTTTAGAAACTTGCATATTTTGCCTAAGTCTAGGCATTATCTCATGCTTATTCTTATGAATTTCCAACCTTGGAGTCAACAGCAGAATAGAAAAACTCCTTGCCTTTAATAGCTGAAACTTCTAACTTTCTGACAAGTTCTAGAAAGATATGATTTCAATTACTGTCATTGGGGGAAAAACCTCCTGCTCTTTGTTGATCATAATTTCTATGAAATAAATAAAATCACTGTATTTATATTGTCACATCAATGCCAAGTGATTTGAAAACACATATAATTTCCATTACTTTTGAAAGTAAAAGGGCAAAAAGTCAAGGAGGAAGTAGTTCTCAAGACATGGTGTCTGATACTTAACAGTTACTCTGGACACTTCATATGTGTTTCATACATTTTCTTAAATGTCAATCTGTTTATGAATATTGGGTTACTGAGAGGTAGCATTAACATACTTCAGTTTATGTGCACCGTTCATATTGTGATATGCTATGCTACTTGGCTTTTTAAAATGCTAAAACTATTCATCATATTGTTCTGCCAACTTCGCCATGCTTTCTCCTTATTTCAAAAGCATGATAGCAAGGCTAAATTTATATTTAGCAATTAAGTTGTAGCAGTATCAGTTAAAATGGTTATCCAAACTATTTGTAGTCTCGTATTTGTAACTGATAGCATATTACTTGGCAATTGTTACACGGGATAATATAAGAAAGAGAGAAATAACTGTTTGATCAGTTTGCCCTGTATATTAACACATAATATGTAAACAGAATCTGCATGGAGTCAAGCTCTTTTGTTTTCCCTCTTTCAAATGAAGACTTATTTGCTAGGGACCCAGAAAGCATTTAAAAAGGCATATTAACATGAGTGAAGCATTTCTCCTTGACAGATAGTACTTGACTTACAATCGATTGCTTAACGACTGTTTGAAGTTATGATGGACCTTCCTGGTGGTACTTACAACTTGGTTGCAGAGTGGGCCATGTTGTAAGATACTGGTATTCTATATGTAGCAGTCACAGTTGGGACCTGTAACTTAGTCATTAAAGTGACAATTGCTTTAATTACTATTGCTAGGTGAAACTGCAATTCTGCTTATGATCTTACTTCAGCTTTCCTTTACCTGTTTGTGAAGATCATAAATGTGGGGATTGATCATAAAGTTACTTTTTCATAATTGATGTAATTGCAAATCGTTGCTAAATTAGGCACTCACTAAAAAGGACTACCTATAGCCATAATATAGTATACAATACAGGAAGATACTTGCTGAATCAAGGTGAATCTGGTGTAGCATTTTATGCCACACATTGGCCAATCAGATGCATCCAGTAGGCTCACTCATGAAGACAGGAAAAAATACCTTTCCTCTCCTGTTAATGGTTATTAGGTATTATTCAAAGCTAGTTGCCTATATTCCAGAAATAGCAAATATCCATTAAGCCTTTAGTCCCTGCAGCTCAATTATCCATGAACTTGTTCAATCCTCATTTAATACCCTCTAATTTTGTAGCTGTTACATATGCTGATAATGAATGTTATAGATGAAATGTATATTATCATATTAATAAGCCAATATTAATATCATATTAATAAGCGGAGACTCGAAAGGGGGGAGAGAGGTAAGCAGCAGCTTCCATCATATTCATTGTATCTTGCTAGGTTAATGATTGATTGACTGATTGACTGATTGATTGATTATGTCATTTTTTTTTACTCTTAGCAACCACATAGATTTTATTCATGAGAATCTATCTCTAACGTGTTTTTCCAAGTTTCTCAATGGTGCACCACTGAAGACCTTATTACACTTGCTATTTATAAGGAGATTGCCTGTAGATGTAGACGTTGTATAGACAAATACAATGAAATATAGGACTTATTCATACAGGGTACAATAAGTTAAAATAAGATCATTGTGTAAATGTATTAGAAATGCATAAGTATTTAAATAATATTTGCATTAGTGAAATATATATACAATTGTAACTGCTTATTGTTATAATGACATATCATAGTTTTCTTTATTGGATTTCACTTTTTTGTTAAAGTATTTTAATGTGTCTTCTAATTAGTTTTGATAATATTATGCCTAAATCATGGAACTGTGGGAGAGTTGGGAGGAAATTATGGCAATTAGAATGAAATGAATGAAATTTAAACATTGTCTGTAAACACACATTGATGTTATTAGCAATGAAGCACAAAAATACAACATGCAGAAAGATTGAAATTGTATTATGTTGACTGACTGATTACTTGTATAGTTAATCTTCCATTGAAAATAAATCTAATATATTTTCTTGTATTCTAAGAATCCATTTTTCCATCCGACATCAACAAAGCTTTCGATTTTTAATGTCAGTTATAGATATTTTTAAAGTGACTAAGTTCACTAACAATTTTTCCCCCTCACCTAAGTTGAAAAATCAGTATTGATACATTAGGTAATTAGGAGAAATAATCAAATAAACATCCAGTGCTTTCCGCCCTTTTGTTTTGTAAGATAGACGTACAAATGAATTTCAGGGTCTTTTATATGCAAATAATGTTTACTTTCTTTTGTCCTAGTTTAGACTTGGATCATTGATATTACAAAAAGTTACAAACTCATCTGAAGTCATTAGAGAGTTGATTACCCATTGCCTAGATTGTGTAAAAGAACTACATGCCAAAAATGATCATCTACAAAAAGAGAATGAAAGGCTTCTGAGTGATCTGGATGACGTTCAAGACCAGTAAGTTTGTTTGTTTTTTTACTGTCTTCTCATTCCCTTATATTTTTTATTATTTTATTATTTTATTTTTAGTAAATAAAGCTTATTTATTATAGTAAATAAAGCTTATTTACTAAACCAGGGATTAATAAAGCTGATTTAAAGTTAATTTAAATCAGTTGGATATGACCTTTATTGGATTATATCCACTAGAAGAAAATTTCCCACTGTTTAAGTACGGAAAAATTTGAATCTTCCTAGGATATATTGCACAGAGACATTTATTGATATATTGATACTAAATGCTCGCATTTTTGTCATTTCTAGGCTGTTCCTTCTTACCACTCCCCCCCCCCCCACTAATTAAAATTTAATTTATGTACAGGAATTCTGCAGGTAGTTGATTAGTAGCTCTAATGTTTCTAGTAAGATTTACCGAATTGATCTCTGCGGTAATGATACCCAGTCATTTGCATTTAAATTAGTTGAATTATTTATTAGCTATTGAATATTCACATCATAGGATTATTTGTCATTGATGAAGTTATTTAGTAGATAAAGCTGTAAAAGCTATGTTTTCTACCATTTTGACATGGACTACTATGCGAGGACTCAGATCTATTTGATATAAATAAAAGTTTTAAATGGTTAATCATTTAATGTAAAAGTAGAAATGTGCTTTTAAATTGGAAGACTGAAGTACCAAATCCTATGATAGTATTCCAATTCCAAATTGCATTTTGCATTTACTTGTAGGATGATGCACGTAGAATTGTGATATATAACACACACACACACACCCTAGTATTATATCAGATATACTAATTCCTATTGCGGATGGATGTTTTGATGACTAAATCCCCAACAGCAGTAACAACTTGGAATTACTATAGGCAGATACAAGGTTTTAGTGCTTGTTTAGTAGCATGACAAATGATTGCACTTCTGGAAATTTTGGCAAAGTTTTACTTTGATTTTCTAGTTAATGAGACTAAAGCAGAACAAGAGTCCATATGGTCATGATACACATGTGGCAGTACTAACAAAATGACTTATTTATAAAATAGCTGCTATCATTGGTGGATTTCATTTACTGGCAGGCAAACTAGCTCTCAGGATGCTTTCTATCAACCCACTGGGACACTGAGGGATCGAAAGGTATTGTTCCAGCAAATAAGATGCTAGAAGATGATGCTTTACTTTCAAGATGCTAGCAGTATGCATGCTACAATATCCATTGTGCAAGTAAACCGACAATGTTCAGTATGAGCCTGAATATTTTCAGATTTTTTTCATAAGCCATTATATAGGTTTTTAAAAATTCAGCATGTATCTTTGATATTCTATTAAAATAATTATCTCTCTCAAATGTAAAATCAATAAATATGTTTGTGTCTATAATGAAATCATAATCAAATAATTTTCCTGGTATATTGTGCTTCTATTCATTGTCATCATTTCTGCCATACACTATGACTTTGATTTAAGTTTCTCAGGAAGGTCAGCACTGTATGTTTTTTTTTAAAAAAACCTCTCTTATTCTTTATTATGCAATTAACAGAGGCGTTTATTTTTAAGATTACAAAAATGTGTTGAAGCTAAAGAAGAACTGGAAACTGATCTTTATAAGCAATTTGTCTTGGTCCTCAATGAAAAGAAAGCAAAGATAAGAAGTTTACAGAAACATTTAAAAGAAGTTGAAGAAACAGTACCGGAAACTGCACAAGCAGGGTATAATTTATTACTTTCCTTCTACTAAGTAAACAGCATGCATGAAATAGATGTAGCTCTGTTCTTTATCTTATGCAGGTTTCAAAGTTCAAGGACTGTGTGTCCTTGAAATGAAGTAATATATTACTTAGTTCTATAGAAGAACTTTAGCAATTCAGCATTCTCATGAATGGCAATGATGCATTAATTGTAGTGTATATTTGAAGCATTTAATTTAATAATTTAATATGTTTAATTTATTAACTTCATTTTTTAAAAGTAAAAGAATTAGTTAATGAGAAATGAAATCTACAAACTATTTTCTCTTGCAAAGGATCTATTTATGGGTTTGTGACTGCTAGAGCATACTAATTGAAGATAAAGTTTATTCCCTGTAAATTCATTTTTAAAAAAATATTACAGCTTGTGTTGATGCCATTGAACCTAACAATGGGGCCTAAAAGTGGCCATTTTTCTTAATACGATTTAAAGATTTGTTTCCAGCTGAAAGAAAACAGATGGCTTTTGGATAAAGCCCCTCTGTATTCATATATAATTCAAAAAATATCAAACTACTAAATGTGCAGAGCTTTCAGTAACAATAGTATTATAATGCTAATGACACTAGGACCATGCTGTAATCTGTTTTCCAAGCCCAAATTGTGATTCAAAGTTAATATGTAACACCCATCAGACCATTTTGAAAGTATTTAAGATGTTCCTTGTAGGAGCTACATCTGTACTCTCCATCTTTTAGAATACAATAAGAGTCACCCAGAGATCAATACACACCTATAAATGGAATAAATAGAGGTAGTTCGTGCATTTAATCATTCATTCAATGACCTTGTTATGGCAGTGCTGAACAAGTGGTAGATATGTCTGGTCCCTGAAGTTTCAGCCATTGCAGCACCCCTGCAGTCATGTGATTAAAATTTTAGACACTTGGCAGCCGGCCTGCACTTATGACTGCAAGCTCCTCCATCTACCTATGTCTCCCCCACCCCATCCTTGCCCTTTTAGTTGCCCTGATCTTACTAACCCGGCAGGCATTGTCACTCTGGACCTGCTGGCCTTACTGTCTCTAACTGACCTTTGATGTCTTCCTCCTGCCACTGCTTATGAGGCATATCTTCTTCCTGAGGCTGCAGCTGCCTTTTGCCCAAAGTGCATGTAACGTTGTCTAAATTGTGTATGGCTTTCTTATGAGGTTTTTGGAAGGCAGGCATGTGGAAGATGGTCTCATCTATTCTGGTATGAAAGGAAGGCCTGGCTAGAAGATCCTTGTTTTGCATTAGTACAGTACAGTACAGCTAGGCCAGTGATGGCTAATCTTTTCCGGACTGAGTGTCCAAAGTGCGCACATACGCGAACCCCCAATATGCATGTGCACATGGCCGCCAATGCATGCGCCCCTCTGTGCATGCGCACGCATCCCCCCATTCTCCGTGCATGTGTGCAGGGCCCTCTTACACGTGCTCCACCCCCCGCACATGCGCAGCAGAGACCCAAAGACCAGTTTGCTGATGGGAGGCATGATCGCATGCGCGGCTGAGCTGAACTGGGGTGATGGCTCATGTGCCCACAGGGAGGGCATTGCATGCCACCTTTGGCATGCGTGCCATAGGTTCGCTATCACAGAGCTAGGCCTTTCTTTCATGTTGTGTTTCAGAATGACGTTTTCTCCCTTCCCGAATTCTAGAAAATAAAATTCTGAAAGAAAGTGAACAGGACTGATTATTTGAAAATATGTCAATTCATAATTGTAAAAATGGCACTGGGCGTTATACCAAAAAATCTTGGCGGTACTTAGATAATCTGCACATTGGCAAAATTTCTATCTGTCAATTACAAAAGTCCATGATGCTTAGATCCACACAAATACTTTGCCAGTACATTATGACATCTTTGATTCTCAGGAAGAATTTGAGGAATATGAAGGCCAACACCAAGAAAAGACAGCTGTGATTTCATATAGTTGTGTATATAATAATTACTTTTTTAAAAAAAAAGCTAGAAAAAAATCAATGGGAAAAACTTCCATGTTGTTGCCAATAAAATATTGACATAATTACCCTAAACTCCACTGACATAAGAATGTCTTTATTTAAATAAAATTATGTCCATGGATCAACTTTGGTTAAGTCTTGCCTTGGGATGAAATTTTTGAATTTAAATATATAAATGGGATTTAAATAAACATTAAATTTAACCAGGAGACCACTTCATTTCTTATATTTATATTTGGTTTTATTGTTACATTGACTTCAACATACAGTGATGTTAATATATATAATTGAAAACATTTCTGGAGATAATATTTACAATGCATACTTATACGCTAAAAATACATATTTTTTTGCTCTATAGAATCTGCATATGTTTGTGACCTTGGGTATTTTTTAATATGGCATTTTTATGATTAACATAACTACCTTGCTTTGCTTTTATTTCTATTTAAATATATAATGCGAGAATATATACAATAGGATTCCTGATAACATACCGTAGCATCATCTCTATAGAATTTAGTTATTGGAAAATACTTTATCTCACTGGTTAATCTTTCATGTTAGAATAAATTTGGCATGCACCAAAAGCTTAGCATATACTTACTTTTCCCCCAAGGCACTGAATGACTGCAAAGTTTGATTTAATATTATAGAAATGTTATATATGGAGTTTTGCTGTGCCATAAATTGGGAAGAAAACATACAACAGTGTCATAGATAAGATATTAAAAGTTTAATGAGAACCAGCATCTGTCAACATTAGTGGTAACATTTAGACAAATGGGACTAACATTGACTTTCATGGCTTTGAATGTCTCAAATTGGCAGTGGGACAACAGCTATTAAAGCATTTTTGTAAAATTGAAGCCGGAGATTAGGAAAAGAAAATAGAAAGTGGAAATATAATGAATTTGAAAGGAAAAAGAGTAAAAAGTTCAAGCGTAACAAATAAAATATATAATAAGATGTGGGTTCTCTATTCCTTTCACTTATTTATTTAATTTATAGAGCCTTCCCCTACCCTCAACTCCGAAACAACTTTGCGACTTACAACTAAGATAGGTAGGTAGGTAGGTAGGTAGAGAGGTAGGTCGGTCGGTAGGTAGGAAGGAAGGAAGATGATACAACTGATCTGAAGAGCCAGTATTCAGAAATGAATCAAAACAAATGAAAGGACAAAAGGAGGGTTTCTACAATTACTTTGTATGCAATGCCTGAGAAAACTATACAAAATATACAAATTGTAAAATATACAAAAGTATGAAGGCTATTGCTTAGTGCATTGTAAGCCACCCTGAGTCTTCGGAGAAGGGCGGCATATAAATCAAATTAATAAATAAAATAAATAAATAAAACAACCTTCAATAGTTTCTTGAATGTCAGAATGGTGGGAATGACACAAATCTCTTTTGTCTATTTTTAGTCCCCATCATTACAACAAGAAATGTGTTTCTAAAACAATTTACTATTACAAATGTTACCCAACATTATAAAGTAAGATTAATTAAAACCATTCCTTTTTTCTATTAAGGCATTTTGTCCCTTTCTTGTCTGTTTATGAACTCCATGTGTTCTACAATACTGGTATATTTTGATAAAGTTTTGTATTTTTCTAGGGACACAGTAATTGCTTCAAAAAGTACAGTTGAAAAAGAAAATTATGAAGGAAGCACTGATGAAGAAAGTGAAAATGTAATACAACTGACAACATCGGAGTCAAGTAAGGTAGACCAAGTTGCTTACATTGATGTGATTACAACCATCCATTTTAATTGATTCAAACTATCAGGTTCCTTATTATAAATTAATCTGAAAGCATACAATTTGAAATATCTTTAATCTTGGAGAGAATCATGTACAATAATCCCATTTCGGTGCTTTAAAAATCAAAATATTAAGATTCAGATTTTTCTAATAGTAAGTACAGGAATAAAAGCTGTGCATTGAGATAGAGCACTGAAAAGATGATAAATGCCTTTATAGAATTGGAAATGGTTACAAAAAGTATAGTAGACTGAAAGAAGAACCATCTTGTCAGTCCTGGACTTAATTAAAGACTGACTGATTGCACCTTTGAATTAATGATTATTAATGGGAACTCAGTTAGTAGAGACATGTAATGAAAAACAACTGAACTCGGAAAAAAATAGCTTTCTTGACAGGCAGAGAACTCACTGGCTTTTTCCCCTTTTAGTTTTATATTTAATTTGGTGAAACAATTTGCTTAATTTTTGTTTTAATTATCAAGAGGAAGCAATTGTTTTTTCATTGATTTTGAGACAGATGGCCAAAGGACATTTTAATTGTGAAATCCTCTTTTCCTAACTTCTACTTTTTAGTTTAATTCCCAGAGAACTTCGGTTTGGCTTTTCCAGTAACAGGACTTTTGTCACACTAAGTTGTAGTGACTACTGGAAATTGTTGGAGAAATCTTCTTCTTCCAGAGGAATTTAGACATCATCCACTCAGTTCTCTGCTCAGAAATTTGATGAAAAATCTCAGCTGTTCCTTTTTCTTGTGTTGTATGTTTTTGATAAAGTGAAAAAAATCAGCAAATTTTGAAAAAAGAAAATACATGGAAGAGGGACCTGACTTTATTTTTATACAAATACAAGTGCTTCATCCACAAGTGACTAGAATTTTAGTTCCTAAGCAATGAGTTATAAAGGAAGATAACACAGGCCTGCATCACTTAGTGATCACAGCCCTGGCAATTCCTGTTGCCATCATTAAGCAAATGTTACTGATCATTACCCAAGGACCAACCCAGTGCCTTCCAACCTTGACCATCAGTAAGATAATGGACTGCTTCCAACTTCTCTCTCCCCCTCCCTCCCGATCTTTGCCCTTTTGCTTACTATGCAAGGCTCTGGGGCTGCTTGCCACATCCTAGGAAGCCACAGTCACCCCTGCCCAGTCCAGTTGCCCTTGCCACCCTATACTCCAAGACTCCTGCTGCCCTGCACTCTGCCATCCCAGCTCACCTTTGCAATCTTCTTGGCTGACCTGACTGCAGGACTGCTCTGATGCTGGCTTTCAGCAGAATCAAGAAGAAAGCAAAGATGAGCTGGGCTGGTGGAGCACAGGGTGGTAGGAGGCCAAAAGGCCATAGATGATGGAGAAATTGGCAGGTGGAGGGAGTTGCAGCAACTCTCCCCCTTCACACACACACACACAAACACACACACAGAGTTATTAGTGCAGGCAGGCTGCCAAGTGCTGGGTTTTGTTTACAGCAACAGCCATAACTTCCTGCATGGGTTGTAAGTCTCTTCATTCAGCACATTGTAACTTTGAACGGTCACTGAACAAATGGTCATAAGTCAAGAACTACCTTTCTGAATCATGACTTGATACTCCAAAGTCTCTCATAACAACCAAATACTTTCGATGAATGAAATTATCAAGAACATAGTTATTTTTTAGGGGGACGAAACATAAATGAAGTCTCCTTAGCAGCTTGCAAGGGAAATTGCTCTCACATTAATTCTTAAGCCTATAAATAATGTTGAAGCAATGTCAGGGCTCTGACATTTGGTCCTAAGTAGATTTGAAACAGACTCTCAATGTGTGGGTAACTTAAATTGCAAGACTCTTTGTAAATCATTGTGCTCTCTCATGTGTTCAAAACAAATTAGAGTGTAATGTTTATAGGTCTCTTAGCTGTTTATAACTTTTACCTGACTCTGCTTTCTTTGGCAAAGCATTGTACCTCTGGGAAGCTGGTTTATTTTGTTTACATATATTGTTGCTCAGACTGGGCTGTTACAGATGTCTTTGGCAAAATTATCCTCAGATCTTTGATTTGCAAAGAGTACTTTATCCTACTTTTTTTGTCATTCTTTCCCATAACATTTAAGTCTTTCTGTTTGGTATACATTAGTAATAAAAGCACTCTATTCATTATTTTAAGTCATGTCTGGTACTTATTCACAGTTTGATTTGGTTGTATTTTCAGCAATTAAAAGGCTTGGTTTGTTTCTTTCTTTCTCCATTTTGCAATCTAAATTTGCTATGTAGAAGTAGTTCTTAACAATGTAAATCTCCCGTTCCAATGAAATACTGTATTATTTGTTGGTTAATTTTATCTATTTTTTGATAGTCAAAAAAATAAAAGTATCATGGTGAAGTTAGTTAGGGAGGTATTGCAATTAAAAATTGATTATTTTATCTCAAAAAGTAGTTTCATTTATTTCAGAACGCAAGATCATTTCCCCATTTGTACCTAATGCAGCACAACGTGTATTCAAAACATTATTTTTCTGCTATGTTTCCATGACATTGCCTTCAGAGTTCATGAGTCAGACTAAGCCATCGTTGACTGCCCCAGTATTAAAACAGTCTTTCCCTCCTTAAATCAGTGACAATTTCAAGGTTCATAAAATCCATGACACTTCATCACTCATTACATCAGTACTGGATAGGATCAGAGAGGTGCTAATTGGGCATTTCAGCCTGGTGTGGGTGTGCCCCATCCCTGATGGTTTGTGTTGTGCCAGAACTGACACAGCGGTGCTATTGCAGTAGTGCGTCAGATTTGTATAGTAGAGCTCTATTTTTTAGTGGAAGGGTTCCCTTTCTGTTCTTTATCAATCCTGTTATAGCTGCATTCAAATGGTTCAATCCTTGTGTACTCAGAGAGCACAATTTAGCAGGCAGACACCACCATTAAAAAAATCTGTGTGGAATGGTGGAAACAATCAGCAGCCATTAATATAAATGATAATCTCACACTAGTACTAGGCTGCTCAGCTGGCAATACTGCAAGTGTTTTAACCTGATGATTATGGCTTTACCTACAAGGTTGAAAGAATAGGACAATTGAATGATTGTCCATTCACTCTACCTCTACATCTTAAACAGAATACAAAGGCACTTGAAATTGGTATATTTATGTATGTAAAGAAAGGAAATGAAGCAAAAGAAATCCAAAATAAAAATACTGCTTTTTATTATTTCCAGTCTTTAGGGATTTTAAAAAAAGTTAAGTTCAGGTTGTGGCAGGCAGAATGTGTTGTGGAATGGTTATTAAAAAAAAGGGTAAATATGATGGAGCTGAATAAAAGCAAAAGGGACACAAGGTTTATCAACGTGACAGCGGTTTTATTCTAATACTAGATAAATAGCATTGGAATACATTCAGAGAGGTATCTGACTTGAAAATAAGCCATGTTGACCTGTATAGCAGAGTCAAATATCAGCACAGGGAATGTTTTATGACATTTTGAATTATGTCATAAATTGCTTTATGATAATGTTTATCTCATAAAATGTTTTATAAAATTGGCCAACTTTCAATTCCATAGGAGTCATGGGTCCTGGATTTTGAGTGCATTCTGTAAATTAGCCTATTTGAGGTAATTTGGTTCAAAAGGTTTTGCCCAGTATCAGATAGATACTTTCTAAATATTCACTACTGTGATCTCATCTGAATATTAAACTAGATATTCATCGACTTACATTCTTCATAAAAGCAAATTAGGTTCCAATAGATTATTTTGATACACATTATTATGCAACAGACAGATATATCAATTAAGCACGGAGAAAAGCACTGTAATAATACTACACAGGTTCTGCTGATCTAGGCTCCTTGAAGTGTTTGGGGATGATAGTTTCAAGCTGACATGACTATCAAGAGCAATGCAATAAATAGATTGCATTTCCAAAATATCTTGAAGGAAAGCAAATCAGCTAGAGCTGAATTAAAACAAAAACATCCTTAGAGCTACACAGGGTCTCAGAATTAATTTGGAAAAGTTATTCGAAGTATGTGGAAATGTGAATGAAGCACACTTTAAAGCATCTGCAACTTTTTAAAAGAGCCATGTCCTTTCTTTGGATCATGTGGCTGTCCTTAATGCTGCCATCCCATCCCAGGAAAAAACACTTTAAAGAGTCATGTGGCTGCATGTTCCAATTCAGGTTTTGGAAGTAAACGTGAAGCCATATTATTAATTCGTTTTACATATTATACATCATTTAATTATTCCATCAGAGGTCTAATCTTTTCAACAGAAGTCCATGTTTTTCAGCTTGGAAAACTTTCTAGAAACTCCTATACTTTTTAGTACTATCATACTTTATATTGTCATAGTGTCCCCATTGCATTTATTCTGAATTACTGCGAAAATGAGGCTCCCTTAAATACACATATGTAATATATGCTGGATAGAGGTGTTTATACTTTTGAATTTGGTATTCTTCCTCTTTAGCTATCATGTACACTTGAAGCATTTTTCAAAATCAATTCAGAGTGAAACAATAAATGCAAATTGGCTTAAAAGAATCGAAACATGCTTCCTATTAGTTTGGTGCTTTTTAACTGTCTTTTAGAATCCTTAGCTAGCAAAATCATTATACTTCTATTTTGAGTAAAAATAGGTTGCAGAAAATAACAGGTATTCTTTTGTAGCAAGGAAAGAAAGGAATAGTTAAAATCGGTACCCTTAAATTTTCTTTGTCAGCAGATTAAAAAACTTAATCTGAGACTAAATAGGCAACTATGGAGGCTAACAGCAAAGCAAAAGACTTTCTCTTAAATGAGAATCCATACTTGAATCAGAACATGGGCCCCAAAAGATTGACCTTTGACTTGTCAACTCAATCTGTTCTCCTGAGCTTTCCCTCGGGCCTGAAAAAGATTGACCATTTAACTTAAGATGCCTGGCAAAGCATAGAATTACCTGCTCTATATAAACAAGTTACTTTCCTTGGAGTGCATAGGCTAAAGATAAAAGAGCGCATGGAAACTCTTGGGTGAACAAATGTAGTGTGACTGTACATAGAATATTTCTCACTTGGCTGAGCGGGAGGCTGTTCAACAAAACATTCTAGGAGTTGAATTTGTACAAGCTGTTTATCATGTAGGAAACTAGAAAAACTGGTCTGAAGTTGCTGGGTAAACACAATAGAATTTGGGGCAACAGTATTTGGGGTTATGAATGAGATCATATTTATGACTACCGGTATAAAGAAAATCAGATACTCTTTTTGTGATATAACTGAAAACAGCAAAGAGTTGTTGCAGTGGTAAAACACTTCTTTCCTCAAAACTTGAGTATATATACTCAGTTAAATATTTTATTGGAATCAGTACAGAGATGTATAGTTCTTTTTTTTTCTTTTTTTTTAATGTGATCTAAGTTTCTTAAGTATTGTCCCTCTGCCCCCGTCTCCAGAAGCGCCGGCCCCTCCAGAGTCCTCAGTTTGTGTATCACTCCCTCCTGCTGCCCCTAAATCTTCTTCTTCCTCCTCTAGAAAGGATTTATTTTCTCTCATGAAGGCCTCCGCCTCCATTAAATTATTTATTTTTATTTTTTCACCTTTCCAGTGGATTAACAAACCTTCCGGTATCAACCATCTAAAAGAGATCCCTTTTTTATATCCTAAACTATCTTGCTGCCCTGAGATATGACAGAAGATGTTGCTGATGGTGCTGAAGTATTATTCAGATGTCAGATTGCTCTGGTGTGATGGAGGATATCACAACATTTTAGTCTCAAGGAGAAAAAGTGACTTAATTGGGCTACGACCAGAGGAATGGTGCTATTAGCAATGGCATCAGTTTTAGCCAGTGTTGGAAATATAAGTAAAAGACAGGTTGGATATACAAAGTGGATTTTCCCACTTTTGGAGACCTTCACTTCATAACTCTATATGTCGTTCATTTCCCTCCCCCGAATGACCAATCACTTTGTTTATTTATGTTTTTATTTGCAATTACTTTTCTTATAAGCCACTTGGGAGCTGTGTTATTTTGAAATTCAAGGAACAAATAATTTAAATAAATTCATAGATGAGTTATTATGTCCTCTTCATTTCCGTTGTTTATGAAATGGCCAGATCACCTTTGCCCTTCCCATTTCCCCATAGAGTCTGTTGCAAATATGTTTCTCTTGGCAAAAATAACTAAATCTGATTTTATGCTATGAACATATTAATGTTTGGGAATGAAGCTAGGCCTGGACTAGCTTTACATGCAGGATATGTGCTCTGCAAAATTTGCCATTGGAATCTGAAACACCTACCGTGCACATCCAACATGAACATTAATTCAAATTAGAGGATAGTTAGTATATGATTAATTAGGAGAGGGTGGCGGGGATTGTGGGAATTGTAGTCTGAAATATCTGGAGGCTGCCACAGTGGGAAAGTTTAATTCCTTGGTGACATCAAGACTATTTGACTTTTTTCCGGCAGGAGACAATTGGAACTAAGACGCTATACAAAAACATCAAAACTTGTGTTAAATCAATTCATTTTTTTTCTATTTTCATATTATTTATTTTATTTTATCAACAGGAATCAAATACAAAACAGAAAAAGAAAAAAGAAAAAAAAACTGTAAAAATAATAATTAAAAAAATATAATATAAATTTAACATTAAACATAGAATCCACAAGGCTGGATGCTGAGGAGGAAAAAAAGAACAAGAAAAACTGATAAATTCTCCTCCCCACTTTAAATAATGGGTCTACAAATAGTTATAAACTTTCACATCCCGATATATTGTATTAAATAAGCAAAGTGAGGGGATCTCTGTCTGATAATCAAATCAAACCAACATCTGATCATAGTATATATGTAAAAAAAGAAAGAAAAGGAAAAGTCAACAGGTTAGCCCAAACATTTTCAACAGGGAACTGCATTATTCATACTATTGTTAATAATATGGAAATCTTTCAGGCCTGAGGTGACTTTTAGCCCTTTAAACATGTCAAAGGACCTCTGTTAAAATGGCTGCCACTGGGACAGAGTTCTTTGTTTCCTGATTTCTTGGACAGGATTGCACATTTCCAGTATTTTTTCCCTCTAGGAAAATGTCTGCACTATCCCCTGCTGTTATTTTCTAAAATATTTTTTTTCTTAGATTTTCTTCTCATTATTATTATATATTATATGCCCATGAGACATTTTGGTTAAAGCAATGTTAGAAGTTGGTGCTTGGCAACATGTCAATTTGTATCTTATTTGCCTTTAATTAAAAGGTTACTTCAAATATTTACTGAAGTGGGACAGGAAATCCTGCGAGAATGGATTGGCGAAGTAGGTGTTCTATAAACACACATTGGTGATTACAGACCAATGGTGAAATCCATTTTTTTTTACTACCGGTTCTGAGGCCTGGTGTGGTGGGCATGGTGTCGCTTGGTGGGCGTGGCAGGGAAAGGATATTGCAAAATCCCCATTCCCTCCCTACTCCAGGGGAAGGATATTGCAAAGTCTCCATTCCCACCCTACTTTGGGGCCAGCCAAAGGTGGCATTTTCTGGTTCTCCGAACTACTCAAAATTTCTGCTACCGGTTCTCCAGAACCTGTCAGAACCTGCTGGATTTCACCCCTGCTACAGACATATCCTTGCCTGCCCTTCCTCCATAGACATAGGCACACATATATTTAACACATGTGTAGATAGCATTGTACAGGTAGTCCTCAACATATGACCATAATGGAGCCTGCCCATTACAGTTAGATGTCATAACAGTCATAAAATGGATCAGTCACATGACCAAACTTATTTTAAGGCTTTTTTGCACCATTCATTAAGATTAGAATCATTAAAGAAAGGATGCAAGAGGAGGGACAAACTAAAATGTGAATGACAAAAATAAATAAAAAAAATATTTTACATATTTGAATTGTCTCACAGCGAGTTGTCCCACAGTTTAGTTGGCCATGGCTAATTGGTCAGCTGTGAGAGTTGGCCATGGAGAGTTGGCCTCATCCAGTTGTCCCGTTCCATGCATTTGATGAGGGCAATGCCAGCTCATTGCCATCTTATTGCTAAGCAATCCATGTAGGCAAGCCTATGGAATGGAGCCAAATTCAATTCTGTAAAGCCCAGCCCTTTTGCTCAAACATGCTTTATATTGAAAGCTGCAAAGATTAGAAAATTAAAACAAAAACAATTGAAAATTAATAATTGAAAGGCAGGTTGTTGAATTTTGCATTTCTGTGATGTGAACCGCACACTTATTTTGCAAAAGACAGCAATGTTGCATTTGCTTTAGCAGGACAAGGCGATCATCCAGTTAATTGCCGCTCAGCAACAAGGTAGCAAGCATGAATCCCTTCATAAATATATTATAACTTTTTGCTGTAAAATGAACTGAGCTTTGGTACCTGAAATTGGGGCTTGGAAGAAACTTAATCACAGCACTTGAGTTTCATGGCCCTGATAAATAAGAACCATGTTTGACCTTTACTGTGGGGTTTTGAGATGCCACAAGGGAAATTCCTCCTTGTTTGCGATGCCAAATTTCCTATGAGATTTCAGTCTGTCAGCTCTGTGTGCAGCAGTGACATTGATTTCTTCTCCATGCTACTTCCTGCCAATCCAGATAACAAATTTCCCTTAGCAGGTGCCTATCAAACTGAGTTTTGCCTGGTTGAGGAATGGTGTAGCTTCATTTATTAATCATTAGCTGCAATGTGATGAACCAGACCTTAATCTTTAACTCTGCGGGTATTGAAAAAGATGGGGGAGGAATGGTCATAGAAACAGAGCCTTTTTCTGATGAAATGGAGAATTTTTATTGTGGAAAATAATAACCCAGATTCTAGTTTATTCCAGTTTCATTCATACTTGCTTTGTACAGAAAACTCTGTGTTTCCCAATCTCGGTGGAAGAAATCTTTCTGTATATTCTTTCAAAGCAAAGTTTCCCAATTTAGTATCTCCTAGATGAGTTAGACATGTTGGAAATTTTGAGAGCAAAAACTCCAACTTATGCAGAATGCCAAGTTGGAGAAAGCTACAGTAGACTCTAGAGTATTTTTAATGGGTCTATTGTTTTTCATAAGGTAGAACAGAACCCTGTGAAAAATAAAAAGCACTTCAGTTTCAATCTTCATCACCTGAAATTCAAAGGCAAAAAGCTCATTTGAGGCATCTGGGACATTCAGCTATAAGGTCCTTGGTGCTCTCTGAGCTTGGTTGTTACCTTGCAGAGGTTTCATTGCCTGATGATATTACCTACCCTGTTTTCCCCAAAATAAGACATTCCCTGATAATAAGCCCAATTGGGCTTTTGAGCACCTGGCAGTAAGGCCACGCGCTTATTTCAGGGTTCAAAAAA
>JANHFK010001540.1:60984-76138 GCA_036250565.1 Sibynophis collaris
GGGGACCCCAAAACGGATCCCCTGGGCTCCCCAGGAGCCCACCGAAGGGCTGGTAAACGGCCGCCGGGACAGAGGAAGCGTCCCGTGCGACCGCCGCCTACAAAAACCGGAAGTCAAATCGAGGTTTGAGCATTTTGAAGTAGAATTTACCTCAAAGAGTTTAATTCAGAGATTACCAGAAACAGGATTTATTTATTTGTATCCTACCTTCATTATTTTTACAAATACCTCCAGGCAGTGAACATATTCTCCTTCTACTATTTTCCCCACAACAGCCACCTTGTGAGGTGGATTGGGCTGAGAGAGAGTGATTGGCCAAGGTCACTCAGCTGGTTTGCATGACTAAGGTGGGACTTGAACTCACATTCTCCTGCTTGATAGCCTGGTACTTTAACCACTAGACCAAACTGGCTCTTTGGTCTTGATAAAAATCTGTTCTGGGCCCATAAGGGGTAAACAAGAGTCTCTCATATCACTGCTTCTGTCTGATTCCCGTTAACATTTGCATGCAAATATTGTTCCTTCCTTAGTGCATATATTTTCCATTCTCCTGCTGTACTGTAGCTGTGCTTCCTTGTTGGCAGGGTATTTTCACTAAGTTATCTGCAGCCTGGCAGCTATTTTTCCACCAGGAGTTAGTTTCCTCTTTGCTTTTAGCTTGCTCAGAACAGGTGACCTTTCTGTCACCTGTGAAATTTATTATGCTGTTTGGACATGGCTGCATCTAAGAGAAATGAACTACAGCATTGGTAATTTTGAAGCCAGCTTTTCCACTGGAATTACGCACAGAGGTTTTGTTACATTTCTGAACAGAATAACAAAATAACCGAGTTGGAAGGGACCTTGGAGCTCTTCTAGTCCAACCACCTGCTGAAGCAGGAAACCCTATACCATTTCAGACATAGGTTGTCCAATCTCTTCTTCAAAACCTCCAGTGTTGGAGCATCCACAACTTCTGGAGGCAAGTCCTTCCACTGATTAACTGTTCTAAATGTCAGGAAATTTCTCCTTAGTTCTATATTAGCATTTTAATCAAGGAAGTTGTTTCTTTGAAAGAAAACTGTGCTGTTATTTATTTTAATTATAAATTTATAGAACAACTGGGAGGAACACACCTGATTCCCCACACCTCCGGTGTACATAATAGTCCAATTCCATACTATATATTTGAAAAGGTAACTGTGATAACTAATTATTCTACTTATTTGAAAACTTTTAGGTGAAAGTTGAGTTCACCTAGAGAGAGTGTTTGCCTTTTTATAACCTCAGCTAAGGATTTACTGCTTAGATTTGTATTCTTCTCTTCCCTTTAAAATAAACAAAGACGAAGCCAGTTCTGAATCTCTGGTGAATTTCATGACCTAACAGAATCTTTCAACCAAAGAGTACTGCATGTTCTCCATATTATACAAAGCTGGTTCTCTGTACAATGTTGCTGTTGATTTATGCATTGTATCAGGGGTGTCCAATGTGGGAACATTAAGACTTGTGGACTTCATCTCCCAGAATTCCCCAGCCAGCATGGGCTCACCTTAGTTAGACACCCCTGCATTATAGGATGTATACATATTTAAATAAAGTCATTAAAAGAAATTGCAGGTTAGAAATTCCCATTTGCATGAATGGAACAGATAGGTTTTCTACAGTAACCCTGGGGGTGGGGGGAACCTTGTAAGCACAGATCCTGTGCAGTATAAAACCATTTTTCAGTTGTCATGCTTAGCTTGTTTAGTTTTTGATAGATTCGATCACTTCTGAGGTCTTAGAATTGCTGTACTAACAGCATGAATTGCCTGCTTTAAAGTTAAAGGGCTCCAGAAGAGACCTTTACTGCTGTGAAAATAAATGACTTTTTGTTGCGTGGCTGGCATGCTGAAAAGGAAAATACCTTACTATTTATATATGCTGAATTCATATAGCACATAAAATAATAGAATTTGATTCTTATCCTATTGAAAAGTATAGCAGAACAGTTCTACTGGTAGAGGCTGAGAGAGCAAGACCTAACCGAGAGCTAAACTAATTAAGTTATATTTGTTTCAATTATATTTTGACAGGAGAACTATCAAATGTACACATTATGCTCCCAGACTCACGCCAATCCTATATCAGAGTTTAGGTAGTTCTCAACTTTCAATCATTCATTTTGTGATCATTGGAAGTTACAACAGCATTGAAAATAGTGACTTATGACCATTTTTCACTTGTGACCACTGCAACATCCCCATGGTCACGTGATCAAAATGACGAAGCTTAGCAACTAGTTCATATTTATGGCACTTGCAATATACTGGGGTCGTGCAATTACTTTTCGTGCCAAGCAAAGTCAATGATTCATTTGTACAGCTGTGTTACTAACATAACAATTGTAGTGATCCACTTAACAATGGTGGCATGAAAGGTTGTAAAACAGGGTAAAACTCACTTAAGAACTGGCTGACTTAGCACTAGAAATTTTGGGCTCCGTTGTGGTCGTACATCAAGGACTATCTGTATACAACGAATGACTGCTGCAGTGTGTGCTAAACTTCAAAGAACAAGGGCAGCATTGCTAAAGATCTATCGATTAAGCTCTACCAATAAATTTTAGGCATTCATATTTAAATTGTGGCAGGTGGGGGCAGGGAGCATTTATCACCAGGTTATTTCTGAATGGTGTTTCCCCTTCTACAAATTTCCATCAAGGGTTCCAAGATTTCTTTCCAAATATATTGTGCAAGCTGTGAATGAGAGCCAAGTAGCATTCTGCTTTTGGGCAACCAGCTGGGACAGTTCCTCTCTCTGCAATATTCCTTGACCAGAAATACAATCATACTGCAGCAGATGACCCCTTTATAGAAATACATTCAGAGGAAAATGTTTCAGTCTATCAGCCCTCACACTCCAAAGCCTATCATGGTAACTAAATTTCTAGCCAAGTATTGCTTTGAGACAATTTTCTTCTAAACTTTCTTCCTTAATTGCTCACCTATGAATTTCTTTTCTCTCTCTCTCCCTTCACACACATATGCAGAACAGTCTCTCTACATGGCCTAACAGAATAACCACATATATGGGTAGTCCTCGATTTACAACCCTTCATTTAGTGACTGTACAAAATTATAACGGCACTGTAAAAAAGTGATTTAAGACTGTTTTTCACACTTAACGACAGTTGCAACATCTCCACAGTCACATGATCAGAATTAGGACACTGGGTAACTGACTCATATTTATGACGGTTGCAGTGTCCCAGGATCATGTGATCAGCTTTTGTGACCTTCTGACAAACAAAATTAATGGGGAAGCCAGATTCATTTTACAACCGTGATACTAACTTAACAAATGCAGTGATTCGTTTAATAACTGGAGCAAGAAAAGTCACAAAATGGGGCAAAAGTCACGTAACAACAGTCTCACTTAGCCCCAGAAATGTTGGGCTCAATTGTGGTCATAAATTGAGGACTACCTGTATTCCTCAGGGAAGGAAGAGAAGTATCCATCTTTTCTAATTCAGCCTATAAATTAGTATCTTATTATGTTTAGAATTATTCATGACATTAGCCAATTCCCTTTTTAAATTTTAAAGATTTTAAATATACAGGGCAAAGCAATAGCAACAATAATAGCACTTAGACATATATACTGCTTCACATTGCTTTACATCCTTCCCTAAGCCATTTACAGAGTCAGCATATCGTCCCCAACAATCTGGATCCTCATTTTCCCAACCTCGGAAGGATGGAAGGCTGAGTCAACCTTGACCCAGTGAGATTCAAACTGCTGGCAGTGGGCATAATTTAGCCTGCAATAGTGCATTGTAATCACTGCGCCATCACGGCTCTTGTAGGCATCCTATGCTGTACTCATTTTGCTTTTATGCATTTCTTGGGATAATTCTGTTTTCTGGATTTGGGGAGTGTCCTTATTTCCCGCCCCCCCCTAAGAACTGTCTCTCTTAGATTTGTTTCTGCATCAATGTATTGTTTGCCTCTGATTACAAGCAAAAGAATAGGGGAGAGAATGGAGAAAGGAAGAGGTATAAAATTCTTCCCATTTGAGTTTCTGGTTTAGCTCATTTCTCCTATGACCCAAGAGTCCTTTGTGAAAAAAGTTCATCGCTTCCTGTATTTGGTATCTCCTGTTCATTTCTACATCTTAGGATGTCCTTTCCCCTTTCTCAAAAATTCTGACACAATGTGTAGCCTACTTAGCATATAACTCAGAAATGTACCAAAATCAAATGTGGCTTCTCAAGTTGCTATGATTACATGATACACTGAACTACAAATTAGCTGACCATATTTTTTCCTTTGAACCCAAGTTGTGGTTGATTTAGTTGTCTAGTAGAAAATGAAAACTCAAATACTTTGGCCATCTAATGAGAAGGAAGGACTCCCTGGAGAAGAGCCTAATGCTGGGAAAGATTGAGGACAAGAGAAGAAGGGGACAACAGAGGATGAGGTGGCTGGATGGAGTCACTGAAGCAGTAGGCGTGAGCTTAAATGGACTCCAGAGGATGGGAGAGGACAGGAAGGCCTGAAGGAATGTTGTCCATGGGGTCACAATAGGTTGGACACGGCTTCATAATTAACAACAACAACAAGTAAAATGGTATGTGATAGATTAAATAACAGACTATATTTGTGATTAACAGCAAAAAATCTATACCATATACACAAAAGTGTTCAGCAAGCAAAATCTTTGTTGTCCTGTGAAATAAACAAACTGGATTGGCTTAACAATATTATGCTGCCACCATACATATTTGTCTCTCTTATATGTACACAATCACATACACATGAATAGGCATACACATATATATGCAAAGTGTATTAAGTCAGGCTCAAAAGATGATTTATTATATAAGTTACACTAAACGTTTGGAATGATTGCCATTTACCTTTAAGCACTTGCTTATTCCTTTTACATACAACCTGTGAACATTCTTAAGTACAGTAACGTTTTCTCTGGAAAAAAATATTAATAAACTTAATAAATGTATATGATTGGCCTAAGTGGTCTGACTTTTGGTAGACCTTGTTTGTGTGTATGTATGGCTATATTCATGACAGAAATAACAATAAAATGTAAAGCATTATTGCTACCTCATGAATTTGTCTCCATAAATACAGTTAAAGCCATGAGGAGGCAGACAATGGATATAATTTCTGTTCTGACAAAAAAAGTGCTAGAGTTTTCATTCACCATGACCAGCAAAATTGCTTTTCAAATTCATGCTTACAAGACATTGTTGTTTTTATTTATAGCCCTTTCCTCTTGTAATGAGAAACTGTTATTAGAAATAAAAGAAGTTGAAAATAAATCCTTAGTTTTATTTGCATGATGTGCATGATTGCATGATGTGGAACTAGTTGCTCTTCAGATAACTTAACGTGGTTCCAGAAATGCAACTCTGATGTTGAAGCATAGTAACCTTTTGATAAATTGTTTAGTAGCTTTTAATGGAAATAACTGTACGGTAATATACAATAGCTGCTTCTTTCACTGTCCTTGATGGGCAGTAGAAAACTGTTGCAAATTGGCAGCCCTCCAATCAGGTTAAATGTATTCCTTATTCACAATTGACTTTGGGAGGTTGTTAGGCAAGGTGAGTCATTCTGATTTATGACAGCTATTCAGCAGTGAGGTGAAGTATGAACTTATCTTGACACATAGTTCACCTGGAGAATTGCAGAACACAATACAGTGCTTTCCGCTGAATTAACTTTTTTTTTTTGGTAGCCATTCTTTCCCTGAAATGTTAATGAAATAAAAACAATGTCTGCAAGATAGGTTGATGAAAGGTGTAATGCAAGTAACATTCAACCGATAGAAAGATCACAATGTATGATACTGGAAATTCACTCTTCCATCTGTTTCCACGTGTGCTAAGGATAATGAGGCCAAGGAAGCTTGGCTAATTGGAGCTGACAGCTATTCATGATAGAGATATGTATCAAATAAGGCAAAAAGATGAATAAGCACTTTCTAAGCTTCTCATATCACTTAGTGCCTTCTTCCCCAAAGCTTGGGGTGTGGTTCTCAAGAGTTTCTCCAAAAGTTTTTGCTGAACTGCAATTTTGGACATACTAGAAGAAGAAAATCATTAACTTTATGGGAGGTGGGGTGATCATATTAACTGCCTTAATTTAATTTAATTTAACCTTGAAATGAAATTGAATCAAACCAAGCTTCGTGCTGTCTTCATCCCGTTCCCACACCCTTGATTGTAAACTCCAGCATGATATGCACAGATGCACTGCAGCCTCACACGCAAACATGCCACTTTACATAGAAATCGGGAAGAACCACAGTATTATGTTCCAGTTAGATTATTGCATTCTAAAACACATTTCCAAATAGTGGAAAGAGCATACCAAAAGGAAATAATTTCATAATCACTAATGAATCATTTAAAAAAAAAAAAGGTTTTCTCTTTGCAATAGAATAATAATTTACAATGGAGAATGGAACAGCATGGCATATAAAAATATGTTCACCGTCAATTGTTATTCTTCTGGAATTATGAACTTGATTTACAAACATATTTGAATCCTGGCATACATCTTATTCCTAAGAAATAAAATCTATTGAGAAATTGACCTGCATGAAACTCACTTTTTTAAAAAGGTGGAAAAGTATTCAGTTCTTATTTAGTTAACAGGGCTGATAAAGAATCAAATATTTAAACATTTATAAAAGGTACCATTTTTAAAAATCTGATAATTCTGAAGTTAAGATTTTGCAGGGAAAGTGGAAATATGAATCATTATTTGTGAATGCTTGTTGCTGGGATCCCCGATACAGGGAAATGAAAGCAGAAGTCATAAAAAAAAGGACAACTAGTGCTGAGATTTGTAGTAACTTTGGAGCTGTTCAAGAAAAACATGCAACTGGCATCAATTCAGCTTTCTTTCTGTAACATGTAGTACTATAACTCTGTTATGGAAGCTTATTGTGGCAAGCGAACAACTTGAACTGAAAGTTGAAAACAAAGATGTTTTATTTTGTTGGTTATTCCTGTCATTTTCTAGCTACTTAGCAGTGAATCAAGCCAGACTCCTAGTTTGCATGTCTCACTAAATTTCCCTAGCAAGTTACAGATTGCTTGTTAGCCATTCTCAGTTATGGAGTGCAGTCAGTAGGTCCTTGCATGAGTTTTCACTACTCAACTAGCTTGACAGTTGATCCTAAACTGTAAATTGGTTCAAAGGTTTAAGTATTTTCCATGGAATGAGAGGCTGAAGTAAAAAAAAAGATTTGGTTTTTTTTTGACTGCCTTGGAATAAGACAAAATAAAATTGTATGCTTTGGATATCCAATGGATTTTTTTTCCTTGTTATATAATACTAGAAATCAAAATAGTAGGATGTGGGGAAATGTTCATTTAGTTTATTTAAATTAAAAATGTATAGAAACCCTGATATTAAAGTCTCAAAGTGAAATTATTTAATATTTTATACAACCCTCTTATATGCAAACACATTTTATTCTCTATATTTCTCTAGGGACTGTATTTGAAAATCTAAGGGTAATTCTTTATATTTTTGATACAGTTGTATTTGTACAGTATTGATTAAAGATTATTAACATTCTAAATTTTCATTTAATAGACCATTAAATATAAAAAGAGAGAAATATATCGGTTTTAGTTATGATTTTAACATTGTTAATGTTAAAATATAAGATTATTAATAACTTAATTAATTCAGAATTTAATATAACATTAAAAAAAACTGCTGCAGATTGTGTCGAAATATTTGTTATATAATAAAGGTTTTGGTCCTCTGATTAAGCTGATTACTTAACATTAAGGTCTCTACTGTAATGTATTATGTAACTTTCTGGATAATATAATAAAAAAATATTACTATTAAAAAGAAAGAAAATCTAAAGATCGTTCCTGAGAAGGCCTGACTACAAATCATTAGTTAATCAATCTTCGTTGATTGTCACTACATGAATTTATAGAATTCACTGCTCTAAGATGTAACAGCCATGACTTTAGAAGATTTTAAAAGGACAATATTATTTTTTAATTATTGAACAAGGAGGTAAAGTATCCTTCAGGTTGAGTTCAACTCTGCTCATGTAATGGATAGTTTCTTAAACGATCATACAATGACTAAAATACTGGCAATTTTGCCAATTTTAACTTCATCTTTGTCCAGTTTCCTGTTGTTTTTAAAGCATTGTTTTGAAGTATATTGATGTAATTTTTGTGAATTAATATGTGTACAATTACCCAGTTGCTATTTTCAATTCCAGAAGAAGCATACTAAGTACTTTGATGCTATACACAGAAATGCACTGAGATTATTCAATAAATGATATATATATTCCAATATTTTCTCTTAAAATCATAAAGAAATAGTCACAAAAACAAATAGTTATTGTTAAGGATTCTCTATTTACTTCTCCATTTCTTATTTTTTTTAAGATTGCGTCTTTTGCTCTTCTTTCTATCAGCCACAGCAATTTATCAAGATATATAGCTGTAGTATCTAATTTTCTGTTTGCCTCTCACTTTAGCTCACTATAATCTGGACACACTGTGAAGTGGTCACAAACATCATTTGAATTTATCCAGTGTGAAACTGGCTTAGTCATGCTCAGATGGTGGGTCTATTTACCCAGAAAAAAACTAAACTGAAGACTCTGAAGAGATTGTCAGGCTACTGTTTAGGGAAACCAAGAATATGTTAGTAAATTGTGGAGCCATATATGTGCTCATGGTCTGCCCACATGTTGCTGCTAGAGTCACAATAATGATATTAAGCATGCTGTCTTTGCAAAGTTTCTAAAAGCTTGTAGTCCATGCTTGTAGTGGATGTTGTTAGGCAAGAAAACCAAATGCACAGGTATAAAATAGGTGGTACCTGGCTCAATACTCTGGTATAAGAAAAGGGTGTCAACCTAGTCTCCAAAGCACCTGAAGGCAGGTCAAGAAGAAATGGATGGAAAATAATCCAGGAGAGAACCAAACTAAGGAGAAATTTCTTGACAGTTATAAAATTAATCAATGTAATGACTTCCCTCCAGAAATTGTAAGTGATTCAACCCTGGAAATTTTAAAGAAGAAATTGAACTACCATTTGTCTGAAATAGTATATGGTTTCCTGCTTGAACAGGGGGTTGGACTAGAACCGGGGTGTCAAACTCATGGCCTGCGGGCCGGATGCATCATGTACTGGCCATTCCCATCCCTATTTTAGCAAAGGGGAAAAATCACAATACAACAATGTGACAATGCAAGTTTGACACCCCTGGACTAGAAGAACTCCAAGATCCCTTCCTATTCTGCTATTCTGAGTTCCTTTGAATGTGTTATTCTTCCCCAGAAGCTTCAAAGTTGAATCTAGTGATATTAAGCAATTTGTCGAGAAATGATGCAAGGGGAAGTTGTGAGTGAGTATCACCATTCCTATGATGCTTGCTCAGCAGTTGCGGTTAGTGATTCTAAATCAGATTTTATAGCATGTTTGGGGATAATAGATATTTTTTTTGCCCATCAACAGAGCATAGAATAGGGCTCTTGTTTGTGCCTACCTGGATCTTCAGCCTTGAACTCAGTGAGATAAATGATGTGACAACATTGCTGATAGAGGAAACTGTCAGTAATGAAAGCCTTTCATATATATATATATATATATTCCAATTATGGTATTATTTCTTCTTCCTTATTTAGTGGGAGGGCAATGTGAGGGCTAATAAGCTTGTCATCCTTGACAAGACTCTGATATTCAGTTGCTTTCCTTCTGAGAGAGCATTCACTTAAAATTGGCCTTGAGGGAGATAAAAGAGCCTCATGACATTGAACAGGTTTCTATTCCTCCCTCTGATTTAACCGTTGTTGCAATGAGCCAACGATTGTTTCTGTCTTTTCCTTTTATGAAAAAGAGTGGTAAGGTTATAGTGGGTATCCCCAGAGATTCTAATTTGTGTTATTTGAAATGGTCTCAAGAATGCTTTTGTGAGAAACAGCACTCTGGGAAAGGTGCTCTTCTCAAACTCAGTAATAATTCTGTCCCCTTCGTCGTAATATAATAACCATTCTATAATCCCAGATCATCAGGTAACTTCGATATTACATCAGCTGTCTAAGGGAATTTAGAATTGCTTTATATGAGCTCTGCTTTTCTGTTAATGTTTTAATTTGTAGGAGCATTTTGTTTAATTGAAAGACTGTCTTTATGATAGAAGAGTTGTTCTTATCGCTTAACGAAGGAACGACATTTTGGGATTGTCGAGATTTCATTTTCCTTTCAAGTTGACTTTGTTGTATTCTTTTATTATGTCTTTCCTCTCTTTCACTTTCTATATGGCCTTTTGCTGAGTTAATTCAGTTAATTTAACATTTCTAGCCTTTTATGCCTTTCCTATCAGAATATATACTGTATGAATAAATGATAACAAATTGTTTGAACTCATTTTGTTATATATGTGACTCTTATATAGTTGTTTGGAAATAGAAAGCAGAGTTTGCACAATTAAAAAGCATTGGTGAGATATAAAACCAGTTGTTAGCTTACATTGACTTACAGTTTCTCTGAAGCTCATTTTATTTATTTTATTTATTTGATTTAACTGTTTTGAGGTTCTTGCTGGCACTGTTTCTTCCCTGGCAACTAAATTCAGCTTGTTCTTATAATAAGGCTAATTCCTTATATCTATTGTTCAACTGTAGCAAATTTTAAAGTGCTTACTGAGGCTCTGGATGTCAGAAAATTGTCAGTTGTCAGCTGTTCTGACAGTTTGTCCAATGTTTCTCCAAAGCTTATCCTGACTTGTTTTAGATTCACTTTTATTTCCCACCTCTGTGTAGCTCTCTGTTACTTTGCCTGCAGATCCGAGAATAGCTCAAGTTGTAAATCCATTGTTTTAATAGGCTTTACCAGAACAAGTTCTGAGCACTTGGATTTCACCCAGCTCTGGGAGAACATGTGTACGCGCAGCAGTAGACACAGAAAATTGTGTGCATGACTTATTTAACCGCCACTGTATGCCCTAACAAAAGCTCAGTATTAGTCATTGCTGTATTTACAGAACACCACATTGGGACCACAGTGTAAGATTGTCTTATTTCCTTCAGGGCACGGACACTATATTTTTTAAATCAATAGAACTGCTTAGTTTATAGTTGGAGCTGTTGAACTGAGAGCATCTTTTATTGAACACATTGGGTTAGCATGTAAAGGTGATGCATTCATTTAAAGACATTCTCTTTTCTACTTTAGCATACGTCTTTTTCTATACTTTGATATTCTATTTTATCTTCCATCATTTTATATCTCTCGGATTTTATCTCATGTTAGTTCATTTTATCTTAACTTATTCTAGCCTGTTTTGTTGCAATTCATTCCCATTGTTTCTTGATATGGTAAATTGACTTGCTCTATTTAACAATAGCAATGTAATATAAATAAAATAAATTCCAAGTTAAACAGTGGATTAGCATGGTGCTTAGATTATGTCCTACTCCCTCAGGGCATTTTGAAAATCCATTCATTTTTAACCATTGCACAACCGCTCTCTCTCTCTCTCTCTCTTTCTTGTTTACCCACTGCCTCATCCAGTAGAGTTAAAACCTACATCAGTTAAGATGCTCCATGCATCTAAAGTAAGCTACCTTTCATGAAAGCTTATGACCTTGTAATAAAATTTGTTTATCTCCATAGACACTCTATCAGACTATGAGTTTTAGTTATCATAGACTGACACAGCTCCCCTCTTATAATGCCGACAGAGATATATTAAGTAAGTCTATGCAATGCCCTTGAAAGAATGTTTTGCACAACTCAAGATCATTTATAAAATACTTCTTTTGAAGCAGCTACGTTATTTTCAGGCCTTGGATAGAGCTTGCATGGGCAACTCCAAACATATATGCATGCATCGTCACTTTATTTTGCTTTTTCTTCCATGAATTTGAACAGGTAATCCTCCACTTATGACCATCATAAACTATTGCAGTCATTAAATGGCTCACTGAGTGATCATATCTGATTCTAAAACCTTTTTTGCAGAGGTTGTTAAGCAAATGCCAAAGTCTTTAAGTGAACGTGGCAGTTGTTAAGCAATCCAATTTGTGTTTTTTTGCCAGAAACCAACAGTAGTTGTTGGAAACCCGACAAAAAATAAAAACCACATGACCGCAGGACACTGCAAACACCCAAAAAGGTGAGCCAGTTGCCAAGTGCCCAAAGCATGATCATGTGACCGCAGAGAAGTGCCATCCTCAGAACTTTGTAGCTTTGAATGGTCACTAAGCAACTGATCATTATACAAGGGCTGCCTGTACTATGAAGCACCTCTTTTAAAGGCTATGCACAGCCTCAGTTTGCAGTGCATTATTTTATTTATATTATTTTTAAAAATGATCTCCTCCTAATTTCAAGAGCAATTGTTATACTGCTTCAAAATACACACACAAGTGGAAGGTGATGAGAGCTAGAAACAAAACCGAGATCCCTGGTCTTATCCATCACCTGTGCATCCTCACTCTGCCACGTAGGAAGAAGAAATAGTTGGGAGAATGCGCTCATCGGTGAATCAGTTTGGCTGATGCTTCAGCCTGGGACCGTAAGAGGCCTCAGCCCATCTGTCACAAGATGTCTTAACCCAAAGTGACAATGTTTGGATTTCCATGCCAAGTCCTATTATGGACACATTGTTAAAGAATAGCTTTAGTTCACAATATTTAGAAATGAACTGGAGTGAAGAGAACCTGATTTCCATGCTTGTCTTGTACCTGTCAGCGAATATCTTTTCCATTCCTGCCGTATTTGAACAAGACCACACATACTGTATTAGGGCTATTGACAAAATGTGAGGTTTCGTGCATTTTTCTGTGCCTCTTCCTTTTAAAATCGCACGACTCTAAGAAGATTCATTACAACTTGTAAATATTCTGTGCTTTCTTTGCTGGAGATCGGTTTGGCTTGTGGGAAACTCCACATTTTCAATGGAATTCTTTTTTTGCAGCTGCTTTCTTCTGTTTATCCGGATCTGTCACTAAAGTAAACTTGCATTTGCTTGTTTAGGAAGCTACAGTGATGTCCAAGGCCTTTTGGTATCCAAATTCACGAAAGATCCTGGTTTAGTATCCTACTTAAAGGATACTGAAAATAACTGCAGTATTTGCAGATAAATGCCCATTGACTGAAAAGCAGAATCACTTAAGTCATTCAGAAGAAAGATTGCAGGTTTTAATAAAGCTACCTTCTATTGTATTTTCCTGGCTAGAGTTCCCCAAATTTAAGTTATAATGTAAATAATGTATTTGTATTCTTTTTGTAAATCATCTCCAGGTACACTTGGACTCTTTACATAAGTTCTTAGTCCCAGTCATAAATCAAATTAACTAGGGCAGTGATGGCAAACCTTTTCGGGACTGAGTGCCCAACCAGAAAGTGTGTGCACGTGTGTGCGCTGAAGCACCAGAAACTCAAAGACCAGCTGGCCGGCACGCACATGCCTGCTTTTTTTGCATTTCCAGGGCATTTTCCAGGGCATTTTTTGGGCTGTTTTCCAGGGCATTTTCTGGGCCAAAAATGGCCGGGAAAAGGCCCAGAAATAGCCTGAAAACAGCCTGGTTTTTTGGCCGTTTTCCCACACTCCAGCGCCTGCAAAGACCAGCTGGATGGCACGCATGTGCATGCCAGAAACTAGAAGAGCAGCTTGTGATGGCACACGTGTCCACAGAGAGGGCTCTGCATGCTGCCTCTGGCACGCATATCATAGGTTTGCTATCACGGATCTAGGGTATGATCTTCTCAAAAAAGGCTACTTTGTAATGAATTATCCTATTGGTAGAAAATTGTTCCATTGTATTTCATTGATTGGTAATAATTTTCCAGATTTTCTGACAGGATCTTTCTCAACCCTTCATAAAGATACATACTGGTATACTTCTGTTCTGTATATTTATTGGAAGATACGCTTTTGTTTTTAAATTCACATGCCTCCAGCCCAGCAAGTTTTACAGGGCAACAGCACTTCTCTAGTGATTACATATTGCAGCCCCTTAACTACAATTTCCAGACTGTTTTATACTTTTTGCAATTGTAAGCAATCAATTGTTCAACTAAGGCCTTAATGTCTTATGAAAGAAAGAAGAAACAAAAGATCTTCCATGGTTTCTTTGGTAAATACAGTGATCAGAATAAATAAATAAATGAATGAATGAATGAATGAATGAATGAATGAATAAATAAATACATAAATATATATATATAAATAAATAAATAAGTAAGTAAGTAAGTAAATAAATAAATAAATAAATAGGACATTGGAGTCCTTCTAGTACAAAACCCAACTAAGTGGGAGATCCTGTACCATTTCAGACAAATGGTTGTCCAATCTCTTCTTAAAAACCTCCAGTGATGGAGCATCCACAACTTCTGGAGGCAAGTCGTTCCACTGATTAATTGTTCTCTCAGAAAATTTCTCCTTAGTTCTAACTTGGTTTTCTCCTTGATAAGTTTTCATCCTTTGTTCTTGTCCTGTCTTCAGGTGCTTTGGAGAATAGGTTGTCCCCCTCTTCTTTGTGGCAGTGCCTCAGATATTGTAAGACTGCTATCATGTCACCTCTAGCCCTTGTCTTCATTAACTAGACATACCCAGTTCCTCTAATAGTTCATATGGCCTTCAGTTCCCTAATCATCTTTGTGGTCTTCTCTGCACTCTTTCTAGAGTCTTAACATCTTTTTATTTCATGGCAATTATTTATTTTATATGATCAGACTTTTAAAAGTTATTATTATTAAGAAATAATTCAATTCTTTTTGAAAGAGATTTTCACTTAGCTGATTTGGTGAATCTAATTATTATCTGGATGTCATCTGAATAGTAGTGACACATCGTATTATATATTCAGATAATCTCTTCCAGCATTTTCATATAAAAACTGTGCCCTATAATTCTAAAGAGTGAACAAATGAATATAGCATGTATATGGGTTATTCAAAGTTTCCTACCACCATTGCCATACCTAACACTGAATGATACTAGTATTGGAGAAATTCCTGCTGAATTATTCCCTAATGCATTTATTGTTGGTTTAGGAAACTATTCATCTTTAATTCTAAAGACACGATGGATTAGATAGATAGATAGATAGATAGATAGATAGATAGATAGATAGATAGATAGATAGATAGATAGATAGATA
>JANHFK010001543.1:89610-111474 GCA_036250565.1 Sibynophis collaris
TTTGTATTCACAAAAGAGGAGGTTTAGACTATTCTTCATGGCAGTTCATTCATTACTTTGGAGTTGATAGAACCTTTCCCTGAAATATTTTCCGGGGTGATCCAGAACTGACCCAAGATAGATCATGCTTCTAGTTAGCCTCTATTATTTACACTGGGGGTGTGAATTTTGCCCTAGTGAAGGTGTCTATATCAAACATACTTTGCTTGTGGGAAACCAAGACTTATTTGCTCAGTATATTGGCGGAATAAGTTTTGAGTACTGGAAAAATCATCATGCTGGATTATTTGAATTACTGTGATTAGATGCTGGTAGGGTCATTTTCAATGCTTGTCTGCTGATTTTTGTCATTTTTTAGAAAGTCTAAATAGGACCCATATTATTATCTAATCCCTGTTCTCAATCCAGGTAGGTTTCTTTTGGGGTCAAAGTTGGAACCTAGTTGATAATTCTGAGCTATCAGCACAGATAAACATTTAACATAGAATTATTGTACATAATATTTGTTTGAGGATCTTTTTATCTTGAAATGTAAATGTGTAAATTTAAATAGAAATAGGAATTAAGAACCAGTGGTTTTTTTTAAAGAAAGATTACATTTCTTTAATCCAGATTTTCTCAACCTTGGCAACTTTAAGATGTGTGACTATCTGGGAAATACTGGAATTGACGTCAACACATCTTAAGGTTGCAAAGAGTGAGAAACACTTCTTTAATCAAATAATACTTCAAGGAAAATTGTTACCCTCTTTGTCAAAATGTCACTACATAAGCCATTCTGAGTTTCTGAAGTGTGCCGTGAGAATTCTTCTGTGTTGGGAAAGTTCTGAATACAATTCTCAGCATTGTTCCCGAATATAATGTTTGACTTGGGTAATTGTGCCTTATATTCTGTATGAAAGGGGTTATTATATTCCTAGTATGTAATGTGCACTATATGTTGTCCATGTATGTGTCTACAAGAAGTTAGGGTCATGCGACTCATTGTGACTTTTATTTTCCAGGATAGAAATTCCATTCAAATTCCACATGCTACATTCAGGATTAATCCATGGGTTGGCTTTCTGGTTTGATGTAGCCTTCATTGGTTCAGTGTAAGTGAGGACAAAGATGTGCTTTTCTATCATCAAGTGTTAACTTAATTATTATTACAATCTTGTACAATATTAACTTGAACATGCCAGATTACAATAGCAACTATAAATGGCATTTTTTAAATTTGTGTACTATGGCTAAATATGTGAAAAATAAAGAAAAGAAAGAAAATGTGCATTTCTGCATTTTCTTTCTTATTAAGAAATGAAGAGTTTCGTAATCCAACATTATTTATCTCAAGACTGATTAAAGAGGATAGTTAATTCTAAAGTTGTGTTATTTGACTCTAAATCTATGCACCTAATAAGTTACATTTTAACTTCTAATGTATGTTATATTGGCTTGCCCAAAACAATTTTGCAGCTGAATCTGTTTTTAAAACTACAGTAAATATTTCAAACATGGACTATGGATTCATGAAGTTTCTACTCTTGACTTTTGTCTCTATCCTATTAGAATGACTGTTTGGCTTTCAACTGCTCCCACAGAACCTCTTACCCACTGGTATCAAGTTCGGTGCCTGTTTCAGTCTCCACTTTTTGCTAAGGCTGGTGACACCCTCTCAGGGACATGCCTCCTCATTGCCAATAAGAGGTAAGATGTGAGGAACCATCTTGAGAAAATGGGCAAGTGTCTTCAAAGTAACTTGTCAAAGTTTGCTATGGCTGAGAGTCTAACGCAGATATGTCAAATTCAAGGCCCACGGGCCAGATCCAGCCCATGATATCTTGAGATCTGGCCTGCAAGCAGACTAGTAGGAGGCGGTGATTGAGTAGTTACCTCCTCGCTTCTTTGGGTGCCTTGTCAGTGGTAGGAGCACTAGCAGAGGACAGGCAGTGGGAGCCTCTCTAATGCAAGCTCTAATGGAGCTATAGAGCAGCCGTAAACGCAGGGGGTAGCCAGCCACGGAAGGGGACAACTCATAGAGACCAGGTGGCCGTGGCTCCGTGGGCATGGCTGGGTGGTCGCAGCCAGGTCGCTGCAATTAGATGGGTATGGCTGACTCGAAGTGGACTGTTCGCTGCCGCACACTGGGTACGGCTGATTCGGTATAAAATTAGTTGCACCGGCTAACTCAACTTAGTGCCCCACAAATTCCTCATCTCCCCAAACTGCTGGCAGCCAAGCATGTGGGGTCACACACACACCGCATTCCAAGTTTGGGGATTTTTACGCACAGGAAGTAGAGAGTCTTCTCCCAAGCCCAGGCATGATTGGCAGTTTGCTAGCTCAAATGTGGATAAAAGCCTCCAAGCTTGGAATGGTGTATGCGAGTGTATGCATGCGCACAGCATGCCAAAGGAGACATTCTCCCAATCACAGACATGGTTGGCGTTTCTCTGTCCAGTGCCCCCTCCCGGCAAAGCAGGAGGTGGAGGACAACGCTGGTGTGTGTAGAAGCACAGAGGAGAAAGTTTACAGGAAACAATTTCCTCCAAGTCCATAGCATGCCAAAGGAGAGGAACATCTCCTTTGGCATGCTATGCGCATGAATGCACATACACCATTCCAAGCTTGCAGACTTTTATCCACATCTGAGCTAGCAAGCTGCCAATCATACCTAGGCTTCGTCTATGAATAGAAGTACCTAAACTTGGAATGCAGTGCGTGTGCATGCACATGCTTGTCTGGGGAGGTGAGCTTGTGGGGCACCGAGTTATCCCCACGTCGAATTAGGCAGTGTAACTTGTTCCATCCCGACCCAGCCATCCTGAGTTAGCCATGCCAAGTGAGTGGCATCCAGCCAACCATACCTACCCAGCCACGCCCAACTAGTCGTGGTGACCCAGCTGTGACCACCCAGCCACGCCTACCCAGCCACGTCCACCTGGCTGCTGTGAGTCAACATAGTCTTACATGCAACTGCCCCTTGAGGGCAACCATAATGCTGATGCAGCCCTCAATGAAATTGAATTGGTCTAATGAATTCAATAGTGAACTTGAATATAGCAAAAATTATTTGAAATATGTTTGTTAGGTGGTGTGAGTTGATTGTTACTTCACAGATTCCAAAATCAGTTACAAAGTACAATTTAACATAAAAACTATTTTTTCAAGTAAACATTTTGCATTTAGGATTTTGTTAACTTGCCTTCATTATCTCTAATGTTACTGATTATCTTTCAATACGGTACATTTGAGAACCGTTCTTGAAAAGTAGCAAGCTATACTTGTGTATTCATGAAATAAAATAGGGTAGGCCTACATAAAATTAGTTATTTATTTATAATTATTGCACTTTCTAGATTAAATATTGTAGCAGAAAATGTTTGGTCTTTTCTATAATACTTTAGAAGAGCAGTGACTGAAATTGGTTCTAGTGCCTCTTATATTTCCTTTTTAAATCAAGTTCACAATTGCTTTCTCTTATCTTTCAATACATTCAGGATCTCCATTAGCTTGAACTGGTCTTGTCTAATTGTCATAAAGGATAACTTGATGACTACTCACCATACCGCTTACTCTTCTTTTTCAGACAAAGTTATGACATAAGTATTGTTGCTCAAGTGGATCAAACAGGCTCTAAATCCAGCAACCTTCTTGACCTGAAAAATCCCTTTTTCAGGTATCATACTGAATTTTTATATCTGTGCCTCCCCTGTGTGTGAGTGAGAGTGAGAGAGTATAGGTCTGTGGTCTGAAAATGGTGTGTGTGAAAGAAGAGACTACTCTAATATATTATCAAGCAGAAAGAACCAAAATACAAATTTTAGCTATATATCCCAAAATTTAAGATCTGTAATTAAAAAAAACTTTTATATTGTTCTTAGCCAAAAGGCATAGAAGCAATTAAAAGCTCTGGTTTAAGGTAAGACTATTAATATTATTCTAATGTTTTACTTATGCTTCAAATCCTTGGAAACTGGACGTTAAGATCGAAGTATGAGTCAGTTCAGTTTTATATGCTATAAAACCCTCCCAATGTCCATTTTTCACCAATCATTTGCACTCACTTTGTTTTGGGAGTGATCTGTCTGCCTCAGACATTCCCAACCAGTGATCTTGTAGTGTTGATTGAGTCTGTTTCAGGCTTCCAGTCAGCACACTTGAATTCCAAATTTCCTTCCCAGGCTTCCCTTACATTCCAATGCCTTCCCTCCGTCCTCCTGTTACTGATGTCTGGTTGCAAGAGGGGCTGCATAGCGAATCAATCATGACATGCCAACCCTCCACTAAGAAGATTAATCCTACAAGGAAATAAACACACATATTATTATAACCTATTGGGGTTGGTCCAGGTACCTAGCATGGAACCTGGATGAGTCTAGAGCAGAGGTGTCAAACTGGCAGTCATGGGCCGGATGTATCATGCGCAGGCCACCACGAATGGGAAAAACATCATGAATTGTCACGATGGTAACGTGACGCGAGAAGTTTGATACCTGTGCTCTAGGGGCATGGACTTTCGTTGCCATCACCCATTCTGCCTCTTCCAAGGGAAACCCCTTCCATAAGACTAAATATTGCAACTCCCCTTGTAGCATTGAGAGTCAAGAATCTCCTTGATCTTTCTCCTTCTATCCATATAGGGAGGGGGAGGCTCAATGAACAGCCTCAGCGGTGAGCTACGGAAGGGCTTTAACAAACTACAGTGAAACACTGGGTGGATTCGTTTTGAGTTTTTTTGGCAATTTCAATTCCACCATCACCGGATTCACAACCCGGATGATAGGGAAAGGACCTATGTACTTAGGTCCCAACTTCTTGCAGGGCTACCCCAACTGCAAGAACTTCATGGACAGGTACACCTCATTTCCTATTCAAAACTCTTCAGGTGGTCTCTTCTTGTCAGCCTGTCTCTTCTGCTCTTCCCATGCTGCTTCTAATGCTTTGCACTACGAGCCAGATGGTTTTCAAAGTACTTATCCACTCAGCCAATGAAGTTGACAAAGGGTTCTCTTGAGGGAGCTCTGACATAGGCAAAAATTCCATATCGATGGCCAGTCGAAAGGGGGTAAACCTGCTGCTGCTATGTACAGTGTTATTCTATGCCACCTCAGCAATTGTTTTTCTGGTAGTTCATGCATCATCGAAGATATTGCTCCAAGACTGCATGTGTGCATTCACAGGCGCCATTCACTTGAGGATGTTGGGCAGAGCTAAGATCCTGGGAGGATGCTAACAAACTCAGAAACTCATGCCAAAACTTTGATGTGAATTGCACTCCCCAATCTGAGATAATGCGTTTCGGAACACTATGCAATCAGTACATGTGCTGTACAAAGACTCTAGCTAGGGATCGAGCAGAAATCTGGCACACCACAAAGTGGGCTTGCTTAGAGAGTAAGTTCATAATGACCCAGATCACAGTATTCCGAGCATTCTCCAGCAGCTCCCCAGTAAAGTCCATAGACATGTCCCTTGAGGGAGCTGTAACAGTCCAGGCTGCTGGGCAGCCTCTTCACTGAAACACAAATAGGACAGCTGGCTACCTAGTCTTCTATGTGTTTCTTCATCTGCACCACCAAAACTGTCTCTTTACGAGATGAAAGGTTTGTACAAATCCAAAATGCCCCGCTGCCTTCTCATCATGGCTCCGCTGCAATACTAAGATCATTGGCTCGACGGGATGTATAGTTTGTTCCCCATCCATGCCAATCAGTCCCTTAACGACAGCTCACCTTTGTATTGTTGGAACCATTCATCCCCTGCCAAGGCTTCTATTAGTGGTTGCATTATAAATTTTTGGTCAGTGGTGATGGCAATGCTTCTTGCTGTCTTGTGAAGGCCGGTGCTGCTACTTGTTTGGAAGGAATGATGGAATTGATAACCTCCTCTCGAGCACTGTTGTACTGTGGCATCTGTGAAGGCATCTGCCAAGAAATTTGCCCTCCCAGTAGATAGCAGAGTGAAGTTGAAGTGATTGAAGTATTGGCCCTATTGTTCTTGGGAGACAGCTTTCGGGAAGCCTTCAGTGTTTCTAGGTTCTTGTGGTCCATCCACACCTCAAAAGGAATCTTACTGCCTTCCAAGAATTTCCTCTAGGTTAGGAGAGCCTAGCTGACTGCACAGGCTTCCTTTTCCCAGGTAGCCCATCATCTCTCAGTCTCTGAAAGCTTGCGGGACGTGTAGGTTCATAGCTGCAACTCTCCTTTTGCATTATTCCGGAGCACCACCACCCTCAAGGCCACATCACTGGTATCTGCTTGTATCACAAAGGGCTCGTCTGGATCAGTGTGCTCTAGGGCAGGTTCAGCAGCGAAAAGATGCTTTAGTTTCTCAAATGCGACTTGGCACTCGAGTGACCAGTTCAGGGTGAACTGGACTTGGCTTCCCCTTTCATCTTCAACAAATTCATGATTAGTAGGGCTATTTGAGCGAATGTGGGGATGAATTGATGAATTCAAATTAAATCACCAGGACCTGATGGATTACATTCTAGAGTTCTAAAGGAGCTGACAGATGTCATCTCAGAACCATTGCACCACATCTTTCAAAAATCCTGGAGCACCAGGAATTACCAGAGGACTGGAAAAGAGCTGATGTGGTTCCCATCTTCAAAAAAGGGGGGGAAAAACAGACCCAGGAAACTATAGACCAATCAGCGTAACATCAATATCTGGGAAAATATTGGAAAAGATAATGAAAAAACAGATCTGACAACATCTAGAAACGAGTAAAGTAATAACTAGCAGTTAGCATGGGTTTGTTAAAAACAGATCATGCCAAGCCAATCTTATTTCATTCTTCAACATAGTGACTAAATTAGTAGACCAGTGAAATACTGTGGACATTATATACTTAGATTTCAGCAAGGCATGTTGAAGTCTAAGTATAGACTTATACTAGGGGGGTTGCAGTCATCAGTCATGGTGTAAGACAATAGGAAGCTTGGTACCCCTCCTTTCTACAGCAAAAGCAGCCACTAAGGTTCTGGTGGGTCTTCCTCTTCTGGTTGGAGGCCCTTTTCCCCCATCTAGGAACTGCTTGCTTTTCCCTGGCCAGTATTCGTGGAACTCCCATCAGGTCAATCTCAACCTCAATGGCCACATAGTAACATGCTTGCAGATTGTGTGCCCCCCCTCCCCCCTGTACAATTCTGGTACAGTTCCTTGTTCAGTCCCTCTTGGAAATGGCAGACCAGTCCTCCAAGTGACTGGCCAGGCAGTAGAAATGTTGAATGTACTCTTACTGGTCGCTTCCCCTGTTTCAGGGCATGGATATGGGCTTCAGTGCCAGCCACCATGGGGTCTTCAAACTGTTCTCACAAGACTTGCATGAAGACGTCAAGGTCATCCAGGTCAGGGGCATTTTCATCATGCAACAACACCAACCACTCCAAAGGTTGACTCTGATGACATGGACTCAGGCCATATCATCTGGGTAAATTGCTCATGTGGTACCAGGCTTGAACCAGGAAATGGGCAGCCATTGAAACAGGCCACTGGGGGAGTGGCATTCCTCCCATACCAGGATGAATCCCTGGGGCAGAATTCCAGTTGCCGCCACCAGTGCTCAGATTCCGACCATGGATACTTGTGCTGGAGCCCTGACCAGGGCCAGGGCCACCAGTTCTGCCAGCTGCAATGAAGAAGGAGTGGCGAAGACTGTTGCCAGGGCCTGGCTGTAGCCTGAGCTGCCGGCTGAAGAATAGGAGTAGTAGTAGCCAGGATCACCAGGAATTTCATAACTCCTGGCCTGTTGATGATGGTTGTGGCTGTTGGTGTTGCCATGGCATGAATCTCCATCCCTCCCTCAACTGTTCAGCCGTTGATTGGGAGCTTCCACTCAGCGGGGTTGTCCCAATCCGCTAGCCACTTCCCTTTCCACTTGCCCACCTCAGATCACATTGATCCGAGAAGGGAGAAGGGGGTCTTCAGCTCGGCTGCCTTGCCCACATTTGTTGCCCAGTGGGCTTTTGGTACAGAACATCCCCTCACTCCTTCGTGGCTGTGGCCAGTTGCTCAGACTTCTCAGTATTTGGTTTCAGATGCGTGCCAGCTGGCATTCTAATTTCCCTCATAGGCCTCCCTTACATTCCAGTGTTTTCCCTCTCCCCTCCTATTACTATTCTCTGGTTGTGAGCAGAACTGCATAGCGAGTCAACCATGACAAATACATTACATAACTACAAGTCAGATTTGGGCCAGGGACAATTGAGTCCAGACAGACATTGAAGAGGTTGACCTTCTCCAGGCAGATAAGATAAAGATCAGTTCTTTATCAGAGCTGAATTAGATAAAGATGCAATAGAGTGGATCAACTCCAACCTCTTTTGAATTGCATAAAATTCAAAGGTCTTAAACTGCTTAAACTGATGCTGGCAGGAGCATGTAACAGATAAAGGGAAAATGTGGAAGTTGCAATTAGAGTTATAGAACATAGAATAACAAGTTTGGAAGGGACCTTGAGATTATGTAGTCCACCCTGCTGCCCAACCAGGAGACTTTATATCATTCTGGACATATGGCTGGCCAACCTCTTCTTGAAAACCTCCAGCGATGGATCACCCATAATTTTTGGAGGCAAGGCCATTCCACTGATTAATCATTCTCACAGTTAGGAAATTTCTGCTTAGTTCTAGGTTGGCTCTCTCTTTGGTAAATTTCCACCTGTTACTTCTTGTCCGGCCCTCAGTTTTTTTGTAGAATAGGTTGACACTCTCTTCTTTGTGATAAGCCCTCAAGTACTGGAAGACTGCTATTAAGAGCTAGTTTGATCTAGTGATTAAGGCACCAGACTAGAAAGCAAGAGACTGTGACTTCTAGTCCCACCTTAGCCATTAAAGCCAGCTGGGTGACCTTTGTCCAGTCACACTGTTAATCCAACTCATCTCACAGGGTGGTGGTTGTGGGGAAAATAGGAGGAATAATATGTGTTGGATATGTGTACTGCCTTGAGTTATTTGTACATATAATAAAGTTGGGCTACAAATAAACAAATCATGTCACCCGCTAGTCCGTCTGTTTGTTAAATTAGACATAACCTAGTTCTCTCAAGTATTCATCATACAGTTTAGTCTCTAGTCTATCCCATATTAATCTTTGTTCTTTTCTGTGCTCTTTCAAAGGTCTCAGCATCTTTTTTGTATCATGGTGACCAAAACCAGATGCAATATTCCAAGTGTGGTCTCACCGGTGCAATTTAATATCACTTCACATGATATCAATGTTATCCCTCTGTTGATGCAGCCTAAGACCTCATTGGGGTTTGGGTTTTTTTGGCAACTGCAGCACACTGCTAGCTCATACTTAAGTGATGGTCCACTGGGACACCTAGATCCCTTTCACATTACTACTGTTGAGCCAGGTATTACCTATTCTATACTGTGCATTTAGTTTTTCTTGCCCAAGTGTAAGAACTTAGAAAAAAAAAACAGGAAATCCAAAAAAAACCCAGCATAAAATGAAAGACAAAAATAATAAATATAAAAAAATGGAAAGAGGAACACGTAACTAAGGCAGAATATTAAAAAATAGCCTAAATTTGCAAAGACGAAAGCAAAGGCTCAGAATGAACAAAGACTTGCAACAAAAATCAAAGATAATAAAAATAGTTTCTTTTAACATATAAATAACAAGAAAAAAGTCTAGGAAACAGTTGGTCAACTAAAGAGAAGATGGCAAAGGAAGTAGGCAGGAGAGAGAAAGCAGTACTGCTTAGTTTATTTTTTGCATCAGTCTTCATGCAAAAAGAAAATATAGCCCAAAACATAACCGTAAAAGAGAGATTAGGAATACAAATTAAAATAGGCAAGGAAATGGTAAGAGAACACCTGTCCACTCTAGAAGAGTTCAAACCATCGGGACCTGACAGATTACATCCTAGAGTTCTAAAGGAGTTAACAGGCATGATCTCGGAACTATTGAACCATATCTTTCAAAGATACTGGGGAACTACCAGAGGACTGGAAAAGAGCTGATGTAGTCCCCATCTTCAAAAAACATATTCAGGAAATTATAGACCAATTGGCCTGACATCAGTACCTGGGAAGATCCAGGAAAAGATAAGTCAAGCTAAGTTACAATCAACGGGAGTTTGTCAGATACAGATCATGCCAAACAAAACTATTTCATTATTTGACAAAATGACTAAATTAATGGATCAGGGAAATGCAGTGGACATAGTATATTTGGATTTCAGTAAGACATTTAACAAAGTAGACCCCAACCCACTTCTTGATAAGCTAGAATAATATGGGATAGACAGTATCACCATTAGATGGATTTGTAACTGGCTAACAAATCCCCTTCAACATGTAGCCTTTAATGGAATTACATCTGCATGGAGAAAAGTTAGCAGTGGGGTACTACAAGGTTCCCTTATAGATCCAGTATCCTTCAATATTTTCATACAATTTAGATCAGAGAATAGAAGGGGAACTCATCAAATTTGTAGACAACACTAAGCTAGAAAGAACACCCCAGATGATAGGCTCAAGATCCAAATGGATCTTGACAGACAATACTGAGCCCTATCCAACAAATTCAGTGTCGAGGAAAGTAAGGTTCTTTACATTTAGACAAGGTTCTTTACATTTAGACAAGAAAAATCAGTTATACAGGTACAGATTAGGTGAAACCTGGCTCGAAAACAGTAGATAATCATTCAAATATGAGCCAACAGTGTATTGCAGCAGCAGTCAAAAAAGCCAATGCACGCCTAGGTTACATTAATAGAAGGACAGAATCAGAATATAGCTGGAAGGGACCTTGGAGGTCTTCTAGTTCAGCCCCCTGCTCAAGCAGGGAATGCTGTACTATTTCAGACAAGTGACTGTCCAGTCTCTTCTTAAAAACCTATGGCGATGAAGCACCCACAATGTCTGAAAGCAATCTGTTCCACTGGTTAATTGTCTTCACTGTTAGGAAGTTTCTCCTTAATTCCAGCTTGCTTCTCTCCTTGATTAGTTTCCATCCATTCTTTCTTGTCCTGCCCTCTAGTGCTTTGGAAAATAAATTGATCCCCTCCTCTTCATCGTAGTCTCTCAAATACTGGAATACTGCTATCATGTCCCCCCAATCCTTCTTTTCTTTAGAGTAGCCAAACCTAAATCCTGCAATACTTCTTCATATGTTTTAGTCTCCAGGTCTTTAATCATCTTAGTTGCTCATCTTTGTACTTTTTCCAAAGTCTCAACATATTTTTGTAATGTGACCAAAACTGGATGCACTTCCAGTTTTTCATGTGGCTCTTTGGGAAAATTAATTGCCCATCTCTGCATTAAGGACTACATACTGAGTGCAGGTGGTCAGCAAATTGCTAATCCATCTGATTGTGGTACTGTCTATCCCACTATGTTTTATCTTAACCTAGAAGTAAACTATGGTTTAATTTCTCAAATGCCTTACTGAAGTCTAAGTAAACTATGTCCATAGCATTTTGCTGATCTACTAATTTAGTCACATTGTCAAAGAAGGCAATAAAAATAGTCTGGCATGGTCTGCTTTTCATAAACCCATGTGGCTTCTAGTAATTGCTTTGTTTGTTTCTAGGGGCTCATAAATCAGCTTCTTGATTATCTTTTCCAGGATTTATATAGTATTTTTTGTTGTTGTTGTTAATGTTAATTACAGTAACTACAGATTGATCTCCTGGATTTTGTTTTTCTTTTTGAAGATTGGAACCATATCAGCTCTTTTCCGGTCCTCTAGTAGTTTCCCTATGTTCCAGGATATCTGAAAGAGATAATTTAGTGGTTCTGAGATCACATCTGGCAGTCCCTTTTAAACTCTGGGATGTAATCCATCTGGTCCTGGTACTTGTTTAGAGTGGATAGGTGTTTTCTTACCTATTTTGATTTGTATTCCTATTCTGTCTTCCGCGTTCCTGCTTTTGATAGGTTGGATTATTTTTTTCTTTTACGTGACGATAGATGTAAAGAATGAGAATCAGTTCTGGGACAGTTATACTGGACGTAATTCTTACTAACAGAGAAAAAGTGTTAAAGGGACTTTGCAGGAACTTTGGAGGAGAGTGACCATGTCATATTGGAATTCGATATAATGCAGACACAAACAACAGAACATAAACAACCAGTGCCTTAGACTTTAAAAGATCTGCTTTTAACAAACTTAGAGCTTGAGAAGCATTTTATGGATGAAAATTTTAAAGGGGAAAAAAATTCAAGAAGTTTGGGAAACTCTGAAAAATACGATTATAAAAGCCCAGTCCAACTCAATACCACTGAAAAAGAAAAATAAGAAGTTCAAGAAGAAACCAGCATGGTTGCACAAATAACTTTGATAAACTGAAAGGGGGAAAAACGGATAAATATGGAGAGAGGGAGACATAACTGAGGCAGAACACCAGCAAATAGCTCAAATCTGCAAAGATGAATTCAGGAAAGCTAAAGCTCAGAATGAAGCAAGACTTGCAACAAATGTCAATAATAATAAAAATTCTTTGAACATGTAAAAAAACAAGAAAAAGTCAAGGAAACTAACGGGTCCACTAATGAGAGATGGCAGAAGAAAGTGAAGGCAGCTGAGAGAACACAGAGGTGTTTTCTCTTTGCATCTGTCTTCATGCAAAAAGAAAAAAAATACCCTGACCTACTAAAAGCAGAACCATAAAAGGAATATAAATTAAAATAAGCAAGAAAATGGTAAGAAGACAGCTATCCACCCTAGACAAATTCAAATCACCAGGATCTGACCGATTACATCCCAGAGTTCTAATAAAAATGGCAGGTGTGATCGCAGAAGCATTGAAGCCTAACATCAATACTTGGGAAGATCCTATAAAAGATAATGAAGCAACAGATCTGTAAATACGTAGAAGCAAGCAAAGTTATAACCAGAAGCAAACATTCCAAAGAAATCCTACTTCATTCTTTGACAAAGTGACTTAGTTGGTGGATTAGGAAATACTTGGAATAAACATTTGACAAAGTAGACCACAACCTACTTCTTTGTAAACTAGAAAAATGTGGGATAAACACCATCACCAACAGATGGATTTGTACCTGGCTGACAAGCTGCATTGAACATGTAGTTTTTAATGGAACTACATTTATATGGAGGGAGGTAAGCATTAGGGTACCCCAAGGTATCCATGCAGATTTGGGCTGTTTGCTGGTAGAATTGTTTTTAAATGCTACTGTGCATTTTTTTAAAAACCATGATAAACAAAAGGATATTGAGCTGGAATTCAACGGCATTCCCTTGTCTCTTATTGTGTGAATACATTCAACAATTAAGTTTTGTTAATCCAGTTTAAAATTTTTGTGTTGTGTAAACCTAGACAGAATATAAATTATAGTCTGGATCACTGAGAAGCTTGAAAGGCTAAGTAAGGGGCAAGGAGATGCAACAGCAGAGGGCTAGGGATGAAAGAGTATTTTTGTGTTGTTTTATTTTTATTTATCTATCAAATTCATATGGACACCAGTCTCACAAGAAGAGACTTCTTGTTTAGCTGCTGTGAAAGAAGGACTGGATCAGGCAGTGACTAGAATTTAGACTGAAATCATCTTGCTTCAAAAGTGTCAGAAAAGGCAAAGTAAAGGAAAATGATATCTCTCCACTAATACTGATCAGCAAGAGGGAAGGAGAACCATCTTTTGTAACTGATTTGCTTTGGTGTTATTGGCATCTTCAGTGGGAAATCAGGATGAAGGAATCTCTGCAGCTTCTGCTGTAATTCTGGAGTGATAAAGATTTTTTGAAGACAAATATACATGTCCCAGGATAATGTTGCAAGATCCAATCTGGACCAGAAGTTTTGTCTTCTAAGCTTTCAGACTCATGCTGGAGTCCATCTTCTCTCTAGCAGAGTGTGTGCTGTTCTGTATGTGGTATTTATAGTGCCTGTTGTGTGTGGCTTTTTAAAATGTTGATTGGGGTATGTTTATGGCTGGCTTTTAAGAGATTAGCTGTCATTTGTATTGCTCAGCCCTCGCCTTCTAAGTACTGGTGATAAATCATTCTTACTAAGAAGCTTCTTGGATGAGAAGCGAAATATCTTCAAGAAAAAACAAAGTCCAGTTGCCTTTTGAAAAAGCACCTTTGAGATAGAGAAGAGAGAAATCTGAACTCAATCTCTTCCATTAGTTTTATTTGGAGAGGAGATTTCAGGGATCAAAGGATAGAAGGCACTTTTATTGTGGTCCACCATGGCCTCTTAACAAACAGTACAGACTTACTTTTCTGTAGTGCTGTAGGCTTTATGCTGTAAAAAGACAAAAGGCTCCTTTAAAATGGGGAAAAAATATTTCCTGCAGTAGAGGCTTGAAGAGGTCCCCAAAATGTATAGAGAAAAAAATGAAAAAGAAGATACTATCTAAATGCTTTTTTAATATTTTTTTTTCTTTTAAAATAAATTCTTTTATTACTCTATCATATTAGAAAAGCACAATTTTAAATATTTACAAAATGTTGATTGCAACTGTCTATCAATGGATACCGAGTTTATATTATTGATCTAAGCATGTATAGGAAGGCCCACTTTGATATAATAGTTAAGACATCAGGCTAGAAACTAGAAGGCAGCGAGTTCTAATAACCACTGCTGAATAAACATGTCTTTCTGCAAATGAGCTGTAAAGCTGTTATACAAGATCTTTCACATTAGAAAGACTAATTCAGGATGTGGCTTAATGAGCACAAGGGGATTATACTGGCATTGTTGCTGGTGATTAAGTGAATGTGTGTGTGTCTGCCTTTCAGGTATACAGGTACAACTCCTTCACCACCGCCAGGTTCACACTATACATCTCCTTCAGAGAACATGTGGAACACAGGTGGCACCTACAACATGAACACAGGGATGGCCGTTTCTGGTACTGTATTTCTTGCTTCTCACTTCTGGGCTAAGATACTGTTTTACATCCACCTCTTGTTTATTTTGGGTCTAGGACATGAGCAATCAGGATATCAGTAGAATCCTTTGGCATATTTCCATAAAGCAAAAGGATGGCTTTAAAGAGCTCAGTTCTGAAAGAATAGGCTCGATGTTTTTTAGGGTTCTTTTGGCAAGAATGCTGCTGCTTGGGATATGACAGCTTTTTCCTCTGGGTGAACAGTATAAGCTTGACACATGTATGTTCCATTGGCATTATCACCATTCCTGGAAGGGTCTTGATTACGATAATGGTTATGTAGTATATCACATTTGTGTCATCTATTGAGGATAATACCCAGAGCAGAAGAAAAGCTAAGTTGGCTCCACCAAGCACATGCATAGAGTTGCTTTTTCTCATCATTTTTCTTCCTTCAGTTCCCAATCAACATTGACTGCTAGTCTTATTCTCCTGACTGGGAAATTGAGTCTAAAGAATCCTTGTCCACTGATGATGTCAGCCACATCTTTGTTATCACTTGTCTGCCATGCTTCTCCATACTAGAATATAATTTTGTGTATTCACTTATTTAACTGCCCTGCATCCATATACCTAGGTAGAAAAGCTTTCAGATTGAGCAGGAATAAACATCCCATTTAAATGTGACTTATAGAGAGTGGTGCTGTATTTGCACTTCCCTAAAGAGACTCCTTTGTCTATAAGTGCTTTTTAAGTGTCCAAGTGTTTTTTTCCCATCCCAAAAGGGGTGGGTAGTGTCCTTAAAGGTCTGTGTCTTGAATAGCACCTTGCTCACATTTGACTCTATTCCTTTTAATGTGCTACAGGAATGCCCACAGCCTATGACCTCAGCAGTGTGATTGCGGGTGGCACTAATGTTGGCCACAACAACCTTATTCCTCTAGGTGAGTTTATTTGCATTGTGCAGTAGATTCTGACTTAAAGGGGAGTCCTAGGAAGCAGTCTTGGTGGCAGACTTGAGGAGCCCAGATCATCACGATGACCTCAGAATTGAGTCTTTGAGGTGTTATACATAGTTCAACACTTGTAGGCAAGCACTTTAGAAAGCTAATATATCCTGCTTCATCTAAGTACTCTACTCTGAATGCCTGGTAGGGTATGTGGATCCTCAGCGACCTTTCTATTTTTTGACCTAGTGTTGTGCCTGTTTCACCCCCTTGTGAGAAAAAAATGTACTCTACTGCCTTAGAACTCAACATTAATTTAGTTCTAGAGTGGTGTTATATTATAATTTTCTGGTTCAGAAAAATAAGTTTTAAAATGGTTAAGTTTTAAATAATCTGTTTCCATACAGTGTAAATTGAACAAAAGTACCTGCAACATGTTTCATTGCGAAAGTATCTAAATTTGCTGTTTGCATTAATATTGACAATTAAATGTTTATGTAATAGATAAAGCTATTATGACCAGAAGCCAACAAAAATGTATTAAGAGTAATTCTCATTACCCCTGATTTTTCCTCTTGTGATCTCTGCTTTTTATATCTGGGTATCTACTAAGTTGACTTCCCTGAATAGATTATACTTTTTATTATGGCACTGATCAAAATTACAGATAGAAACAAAAATAAATTAAAACAAAACAGGATGAAAAACAATGCAATTGGTGGTGAATTCATCAGTAGACAGTCAAAATCTCCCTAATTTTACAAGCAGTATAACCTGATTTCCCTGATGGGTAATGATGCCCTCATGAAAACAGGATCTGCAGAAAGACTTGTCAAGTCTGGGTTACACATATTTAAATACCTACAAAAATTGTGTTTCCATCTACATGAATGGTATAGATTAGGCAAGATCACTGCAGAGCTCAGTGATTTAATAGAAAATCAAATAACTTTTCAGTTCTTCTTAGTGGCCCTTGTTAGAATAGACTGTTTCCTCTAATGGATATCAGAGGATAATAGCCTATGGAAATCTAATAAAACATAAACATTGTATTCATGATTGGAATGAAAAGTAGCAAACCAGGACTGTTTCCTTGCAGAAAGGATATCTCAGAGCTTTCCAAGGCACCTAGTACACTTATGCTTTGGTAATGTTAATATCTCTTGAGAAGTGAAACTCCAGCATAACCTTTAGAATAACAGCAGTTATACAAGGGATAGGTGAACATTATACCACCTTGAACTTTGTACAATGACTTTGTAGAAAGAACTTCTCCCTGTCGTTTTGAGTATTAGACTTTATTAATGAACCTTGTTAGCAAAGTGGGTTTGAATCACTTTCCCCCATTTCTATCTGTTCTGGGGACTTTTTAGTAGAAATGAGAATCAAAGTCATGGCATCTTGTAGTATAAATGAATCAAGTGTGCCTATTCTTCTGGTATTTGTGATAAATTGTTTCTGAATTGATTTGTCAGATACAGCTGTGGTGCTCGAAGCTCCTAAGTTATTAGATACAACATTAAAAGCATGCTGCAGAATTTTGCCAAGAGCATAGGAAGAAACATACTCTATGGGGGATTATATACTTGCAAATTCATTCGGCTATAGCCAAGAAAGAGCTGAATTTCAAGCCATTCCTTAAGGCATGGGTAGTTAGATAAAATATTAATTCTGTAAGAACCAATTTTAGAACCCACATGAATCATTGTATAATAAGAAAAAAGTTTCTTCTGTGTTTTCAAAGACGATAAGAAATAGTGCCTAACAAGTGCCCACAGATCATTTTGCATGTACCACAGTTTGAAGAGAGCTGAATCTTCATCTGCTTGCCAATTAATGTTTCATTTGGGAAAGAACTCCCAAATATCTGCAAGGCATATTCAGGCCCAAGGTATTCCGGATGAGAAAGATTTAGGGTTGTTGGTTACAGGATGGAAACATAAAAAGATTTGCACATCTCAAACTTGTTCATATTAGCTTTGTATCAGATGAAATGAAATGTTGTTTAAAGGAGACTATATTATATTATAGTCTCCTTTAAATGCTCATATTAGCTTTGTATCAGATGAAATGAAATGTTTTTTAAAGATGATTATATTTGAGCTGATTTCCCAGGAGATACCTATTGTTAATAGTTTGATCATCCTCACAGCCACCTCATAGTGTTCTATTAAAGTATTTTCTTAGGAACAATTATAACTTCTGACTTTTAGGGTCAGAAGAAGTAAAAGGCTATATTCTGGATAGGACACTCCTGCTCCCCAACCCTCCAAATCAAATCTGCTTCTCCACGCATAATTGTATCAAGACGGTGCTTCTTTGTCACAGTAGATTATAATATTGCCAAATTGGAAAAGTTGTGTATCCAGAAAAGTTAGGGAGAGATTAATGTCAGCCACGTTCAGCTTAGCTTTAGATTTCTAAAATTTAACATTCCAGTTGCCCCCTCCCTTTAATTTGTGAGAAGTGGCTTGTGTTTGACCTTCAGGTAAATGCAGGAGAAATAATTCTCAATTCCCAACTTCCATTCTCGTTTATGATGACTCGCTGAGTTGTTAATCAGATGCAGTGTAAGAGATTAGACCTTTTGCATGCACATGGCCTGTTTTTGGACTAGAGATGGGTGAGGCATCTGTAATGTGTGTACTTGCAGATGATGGAAACATGTTAAAGGTGAAGTAGCCCCGTGTAGAGATTAGGTCTGTCTGAGTATTTTTCTTTTTTCCCAAGCAGCCAACACTGGGATTGTCAATCACACCCATTCCCGGATGGGATCCATCATGAGCACAGGGATTGTCCAAGGTAAACCTGCCCTTGGGCTTTTTTGGAACTGAGGGGAAAGTGGCCCTGTGTGCTCTCTTCTCCTCTGTAGGATTTTGAACACTTTGGCTGAGAAAAGTAGCAGGCAGCATGTTGGGTTTGAGAAGGGGCAAATACTTTTACAGTACATTTTGAAACTGACATTATCCCTGAAATTGAAACTAAGCTAGATAAAATTCTAAATGGAATAAATTCTACTAGCTCATTTTGGCATCAGATCAGTTTGCATCAAGGCAGCTTTGGGTGCACTGTTGTTATTGACTGGTTTATTCTGGCTTGAGTTTTCAGGGGCAAGAGCCTGCTATCTTTGGTGCATAACGTGGACTAGAACTGAGCAGTTGAACCCATTGGCATTTTGTCAGTCCTGTCCATGCAAAAGAGGCAGCAAGCTTTTTCTTATAGATGGAGCTCTAAGACAGCATGTGTCCTCTTTTCTATTTCTTACCTCCACCCTCCCATGGCATTAAAACTACATTTTGCCAGCTATATTACAAAATGTGAGGTTTTGATTTTAAATTGAAATTTGCTAGATCAGGAATGGATCTGGATCCACTTTTAAAAAACAGGTGACTAGTTGTGCTTAGACTTTTTTGCTGAAAAGTAGAATTCATTCTGCTATATCCAGCTTAATGTTTTTCTCTCCTGCTACAGGCTCGTCTAGTGGCCAGAGTGGAGGAACTTCTACTGCTCATTACCCGGTCAACAGTCAATTCACTATGGGGGGACCAGCCATTTCTATGGCATCCCCCATGTCTATTACCACCAACACAATGCATTATGGGAGCTAAGAAACCCTCATCCCTGAACTGACAGCATCAGGAAACCAAATGGAGAAAAAGTTCCACCTCCCTGCCCACCTGCCCACTGTATCACACCAGTTGGCAGTCAATTCTCTGGATCTCTTCTGCCCTCCAGTAGGTTACTCAGAGATGGTCCAATCCTTGTACAATAGGAGACAAAAACCCACTGGCTTAATAGCGAACTTGCATACGGTTTTCATGAAATGTTGGAAATTTCAACTTGCTCAACCATGACTGAGTTCCTGTGCTTACTGTGTCTTACAACCAATCATGTCAATAATAGTATCGTTCCTCAGTCTGCCATGACTGATTGGCATTAGGCACAGGCTGTAGATCTGAACTGCCATAGGGCCTCTACCATGCTCTAGGCAGCCCACCAACAACAGAAACTTGATCATTTATTGCTACACTCCCAGTATTTTAAATGAAGGGGCTGCAGCTGGCTGTAGAATGGGCACAGGTAAGAATCCAGCAGCATATCCATGTCGATTTCTTAGGCATCCCAATCTCTGGGCTAGTGTTTGTTGCATTATTAAGACTTAGGAGGAATATCTCCTGGGAAAAAGACCCATCAACTTCCTGGCTTTCAGAAAAGCTCCAGCATCTTACTGCTGTAAGTCTTCGGCCTTGTGAAAAACATCTGAGATGAAAGAAGACTGTTTTATATGCCACAAGCATCTTATCAGCAGGTCTGATGATTGCCTGTCTCTTGGGAATATTGATGTAGCATCAAAGGGTTAAAAAATGTAAAACACAAATGTACCAAAAATATTGTTGCTGGCTGAAAATGGTTTGTGTATCAATTTCCTGTTGCTCATTTTAAATCTAATCCCATTTTCTAGTCTGTTCTTAAGGTGTGACAGCACCTATGATTAGTTCCTCCCTTCTGGGCAGAAGTGGATGCCAAGTGGTTTAGTATGTAACTTGTCTGCTTCCCGCAGTAACCACCAGGAGACTCTAAATAGATTGGCAACTGTTATGGGGTCCCTTTGTAGTACTTTCATGTGTAATTTGTAACCCATTTTTTTTTCTTTCTGAAGAGCCTCAAGCCAATGTTTCTGAAAGGACTTGACAAGCAACTATTTTATGGAGGAGAAAAGTGGTTTACTTAAGGCAATGTTCTTTGGGTCCCAATAGTGGCTGAAGTGGGGGGAGGGGAGGGACCATTCTGGAGAACCTTCATAGTGGCTGGATTGTGGGTCTATAAAGCCAATTGTTGGGTCTGGCTGATCAATGATTTTGTGACTATTGAATAAAACTGGGAGGGTTTTGAAGTTCTGTTTGTAGTGGCTGGTTTCCCAATCCCAGGTTTAAATGAAACAGCTTAAAATTTATTTGTATTCACCTATTCACTGGACAATCCTATTTTGAAATGCAGTTGAAAGAAGTGCCTTCCCACCAGTAATGTTCCTCAAATGATTTGACTTTCCTTACATTGCTAAAGAGTCATCTGATTCTCTCTTCTAGTTATAGTTAAGGAAAGTTTAGGAAATTATTAACTTGTTCCCTGTTAGGCTTCTTATTTGACATGATCACAAGTCACTCAAGTCTTGGATTCAGCAGTACTGGCTTTTTAACAGACATCCCTGCAAAGATCTGCTAAGAAAAAGCTAATGTACTTTTCAGAGATGATAGTTTAATTCAAATTAGCCTTGCATGCCAAAGAAATTAAATGGTTAAATTAATTTTAACTGATATTTTGGCTTCACTCGCATAGTAATTATTTGCTAAACCCACAGGAATGCATCCATTTAGTTAAATTTTCCTTTTTTTTCTCTGTTGCAATTGACTAAATCCTAAATACGATTTAGCTGCAATGGATGTAAGAGATAACACCTTTGTGCATCCCATCTCTTCTGTCCTCTTGCAACAGGCCACCCTGCTACAGCAGAGCAAATGGCAGCTGCATCAACCAAAGCAGCTCTGAATGCTTAGAATTGCCAGGCCTTACAAGTGGCTTCTAGTGTAAGCTGCTTCCTAAATCAGGCCAACTACTGGTGTGCTCTGGCTGGCAGCAACAAAACAATGAATTTTGAAATAGTCATGTATGACTTTGCTTGGCCCACTGGCAGGATCCTCTTCCAGGTCAGGGTTTTTAGGTGTCTTGAGTGTCTCTTCCCTGATACTGGATATTCATGATGGATGTCTGTAAAAGAAGCAATTCAATAGAACAAATATTGGGGAGAGATTCAAAGATCAAACCTTTCCAACAGTGGTGTGATTCTGCATTTCCATTAATATAGATGAGTAAGGGGATAGTAATACTTGAATTAAAATACCTCCATATTTTTCAAAGTCTAGTGCAGGGTGTTATCAGATTCCTTTTCCCTCTGCTGCAGTAAATGAGGGTGTATGCTTCTGCTGTTGAGTTGCAGTTGTATAAGCAATAGGAGAAGAAGATGTGATGCTTGGTTTCTGAAAGAAATAGAGCTTCAAAAAGACAAGATTTAATTGGTTGAAGCAGGAATCAAATAGGACTCTCGGTCCCACATCCCTCCCC
>JANHFK010001543.1:142855-155231 GCA_036250565.1 Sibynophis collaris
ACTCTACTCTACTCTACTCTACTCTACTCTACTCTACTCTACTCTACTCTACTCTACTCTACTCTACTCTACTCTGGATTGTTTATGATAAAATCCTGCAAAATGTCTTCAAGGGAAAAGAATGTTATTCAAAATATCTGAACCTGGATAAGTTCATAAGGAATTCAGTTTTCCCTCCCACCCTTTCTTTTTTCCCTAAAAGGAACAAAATATATTTTACCTGGTAGTGGACCCTCTGTGTTGTCGAAGATACAGACTGCAAATCCTATGGGGCAAGAAAATTCCAATAGAAACAATGATTAACTAAGGCTCATTTCATCCTCCTTTAGTTGCAAAACTAAATTGTTCATCACTTTTTTTCTGGCTATTACAACAGCAACAATACAAAATAATCACACATGAGAGAGGAGGAGGAGGAAGAATAGGAGGTAATCCCTCAAATAAGCTTGAAGAGAGCCAAAATAAAACTGAAATTAATATTATTCAAGGATTTTGCTGCCAAATGATAACTTACAGATAATTTAGTCAAAAATGGCCTGATATTTTCCAATTGGCCCCAAGAACATTACCTAGGAACCAAGAACAGTATCTGATTTCTATATAAAGAGATTTAGAATATTTAACTATCTGATGATTAGATCTTCTGCCTTTTCAGATAATTTGTCACTCAGGGATGAAGGAAATGCTCACTTTGTACATGGCAGTTATTGTCTTTTCCCATGGCTGAGTTAAGTAGCTAGCCAACCTTGAGTAGGGAGAAAACAATGCCATCATGATATTTACTGCCTTCATTATTGAGCCTTATCCTGTCTCTATTATATCTGCCCAGGTCAACTGATAGATGGCATGCTCATTATGCATTTAAGAACATAATGTGTTGATTCCTTCAATTTTGGTGTCCATTCTATCAGCACATCTTTACCCATGAGAAAGTTATTTTCCAATGACAGCACTACAGAAGGAATGGGGAGAATCTGACAGCCAGGCATCTCGTGTCCCTATTCCCCCACCCTATCCTGTCACTGCAGGGGATAAAGTTACAGTTCAAAAACCCTGACTAGAAAGAGCTTCAGAAGAAGGTTGCCAGTGTATCCAAGCTGTGTTGTGTGAAATGTGGGAACTGGGGAAACAGGGAAAGGAGGTGAAAGAAAAAAATTCTCTTGCAAAAAGCTTTGGCCAGTGGAAAAAAAAAAAGAAACCATCCATCATCCATCTATACACTTAGTGCCAAGCTTTCTAGAATCACAAAGTGAGAAATGAAATTAATGGGGCACTGTAAGTGAGGTCTTGACAAGTCATGTCTATCTAAAAAGAAATCATTTCAAACTTCCTTTTTGGAGTCCTAAACCATAAAATGTCACGATGGGGTTTGAAATTTGCTTCAATTTTACTTATAACTGAAAGGAAAAAAGACCAGACATTATTTCTTTCATTTTGAATAGGCATGGCAAACTTCTTTTTTTCCTAGAGGCCAAACTCTTGTTGGTTCAGTCTTAAAAATTGAACCAACAAAGATCGCTATAATCTTGATGACCATTTCAACATTACTAAGGACTTGCTTTTGGCAACCATACGCTCAAGGATTTTTAATGTCATGCCACTGTGTCCAGATTTTTAAGATCTGCTTAACAATAGAAAAGGCTGGCCACCCTAGTGGGACATGATCGTACCCTTTCAATATTTGAGGGGTTCCTACAAAGATGAGGACTATTTTCCAAAGCATCAAAAAGCAAGACAAAAAACAACGGTTGGAAACTAGCCAAGCAGAGAAGCAACCTAGAATTAAGGAAAAAAATCCTAACAATGACAGGAATTAACCAATAGAACAGCTTGCCGTCCAAAAGGAATTCATGGATATCCTTGTTCAAGTCTAATATATTCTAGATGAAAACCATGTCCTTTTTTTATCTACTCACCTCCTCCAAACGATCCACATAGATGCGACAAGTCTCCAAGTCACAATCACCTCGGACAACTATAATTCCCAGCGGAATAGCTATAGACGCATAATGATAATAACAATAAGAATGAATAACGTTAAAATGTGTAACCAAAAAGTTGGGCATTATGTATACAGTATATAAGATCTGAAGGGAATATAGTAAAGTATCCTTCAAGCTGCAATTTATTCCTGGTGATATTCATGGACAATGCGATGTTGTTTTCTAGGTAGCAATACAGGAGGAGGTTGTCATCTTTTAACTTCCCAGTTTAGTCTAGAGCCCCATCATTCCCTGAATACTCATGAGTCCCAACCCAATTTAATTTCTGAACCCAGGCAAGATCAGCCAGGTGCCACCACCTGCTGAGATGAAGAAACTATGTAATTACTGCTCATCTTAAAAATGTTATTAGAATAGATGTAGCCTGTCAAAAGTTAGTCAATTATTCTTAATGGTATTTAATTTCAGCAGAGTGGGACTACAGAGGCATCAGTAAAGATGCACCTCTCCTGTTAGATGGCAAACTAAAGTGAATAGTAAACCCTCAGACTTCCCCATGAGAGAGAAAAATCTCCTAGGCCCCCCTTAGTGTTTTCTCAGAAATGAATAGTGTAGCTATGGAAGGAGACCCTCTTCTTCACACACACACACACACAAATCTTGCCATCCATCATTTACAAAAGGAATTTGTGACTAGCTCACTATTCCAAATTTTCTCCTCAAAGTTTTCTCCTCTGGCATGGTTTGCTGACCAAGTTTTAGTCCATGTGCTGATGTGGGAGGCATATCCTTTGACATGGCAGAGAAACTACCCATGAGGATAAATAGAATAACAGAGAGATCCAGTTCTGCTGGCATAATGATGAAGACATTTATTCCCCTGACAGAAAGCCTGAATGTAAATCTACATTTCCAAAAAAGAAAGGGAATGTGTTTTGATCCATAAACTCTAATGATATTTGCTTATATTTTCTCTATTAAAATGTGTCCATTTTAGAGTATGTTCTCATTGGAAAATCTTGGGGAAGATTCCATTTCAACAAAGTACCGTTGGCAGGGGTGGGAAAATACCCCCAAAAAAGGCCATCATGGTATGTGTTTTTAGGCATTAAGGTTAGACCCATGCTTGAAAGAAGCCTTTAGCAAGTGCTTTATGCTTCCATCCTTTTCGCCTTCCTATCATCAAGAGGTTTTAGCTGGTTAATGCTTTAGAGATGGTGTATATTGATGTTCCCAATTGGAGGCTGATTCTGGAAACAATTAATTTAATGTTCATATTGCCCTCATTAGCCACACTCTGAGTAATTTTCTCGGGTTTGGCTAAGCATACCTTCTACCAGAGGAAAACTGTAGATGGCAAGAAAAAGAAATATGAGTTGGTTCTAAAGTGTTTGGGAATTATTAAATAATGGGAAGATAGATAGTGAGACAAACCTCCACTTTGAACAGTGCATGGAGGCTTTTGGAAGAGAATAAAATGCCGAAACAATATAGTCAAGAAGCATCTGTAGAAGGGAACTCAGGATCTAGTGACAAAACATATGTCATGACACCATGACCCAAACACTGTAACTTTGGGACCCAGTGCATGAGAGAAGGATTTGCATCAACATATCATTGCAAGTGTAGTATTAAAAATGAAAAGCCAGACAATATTTTTAGAGGATGCATTAGTTGTTAAGTCAAACTGTATCTATTGCGCGTGTACTGATTTGGAATTCTGGAAGTTATCATCTTAATAGATCAGCAAGCCAGTAGGGTTAGAAATTGTCCTTGTGGATCATGTCTCCCAGGGGTGGATTCCACTTACCTTCGCTACTGGTTCGCAACGGGAGCAGAAGCTTCTGCGCATGCACAGAGCATCCATGATGATGTCCGGGCAGGTGGGCGGAGCATCCCGCCGCCACTATTACCGGTTGGCAAGATCCGGACCGAACCAGTAGGAACCCATCACTGATGTCTCCCTTGTAATGTCTGCTTAGGTCAGTGATGGCTAACCTTTTTGCCATTGGGTGCCAAAAGTGGATGGAGTGCAGGGGGGTCACGCGTGTGCGTGCCCACACCCATAATTCAATGTGCCCTGTGCTCCCCCCACTTTTGACACGTGATGGCACAGTGGGCCCGGTAGGCCCATTTTTCACCCTCCCAGGCTCCAGAGGCTTTCTAGGAGCCTGGGGAGGGCGAAAATGGCCTTCCCGACCACCACCCCAGGAGGCCCTCCGAATGTCTGAAAATCAGCTGGCTGCACTGGAGCTGAGCTAGGGCAACGCTTGAGTGCCACAGATATGGCTCCGTGTGCCATCTATGGCACGTGTGCCATAGGTTCATCATCACGGGCCTAGGTGGTTGTGGTGGTGATAGTAGGAATTTTAGGGACTCAAACTGTTTACTGGTGGATGAGGCAGGATCACATAGTTGATTATTGTAGAACATAGAATAATAGTAATAACCATATGCATTTAAGGCTCCAACATAATATATACAGTATGAATGTATTCGAGTGTGTGTAATAAAGTCCCCTCTCACCCCATGGGTAGTGAGTTTAGAGTTTTTGTAGACAGGTAAAGTTTGTTTTGCAAAAGAGCAACATTGCTGCAGGATCAAAATTAAAACTAAAACAAGGGGAAGGTTGACAGCTGGTAACTCTATGGAAAGTTGAGCTGCATATAACTTAAACAAATTGAAAAACTCATTTTACTTCTACTCTTTGCATAGAGTTGCTAGGTCGAGTCAAACTTCCCACTGCTTTTGTTTTAATTTTGATCCTGCAGCAATTTTGCTTCTTCTGCAACTCAAAATTCATTTGTCTTTTCTGGGCTTTTACCATTTAGAGCTGTCCAATAATGTCTTTATTCATATGAATACTAGGTTCTGCATGTGCACTGGGGGAAGCTGGTGGGAGAAAGAACAAACTTTCCTTCTTATTGAAATCACAGACTCCAGATGACCTGAAAATGATGCCACCATTGAGAGGTTTGTTAGTGCCATGGACACCACCTCAATTAAACTTTAGCAAAAGGAGAAGGTGCTTATGGCAGAAGAGCAAAGTGAACATTCCCTGGCTCTTTGAGCTCCCCTTGTCAGATTATTCGCTGTGGAAGAGATTTGGGGAGGGAAGTTAGAAAGATTCTTGGATTATTCACCATGCTATTTTTAGAGGAATATGTATATGTCTGTATGTCCTGTTCTGTGTACTAAATTTGTGTCTTTATTTCATACTGCCCTGATTATTAAACTGTTAAGCTGCATAAACAAAAACAAATTCCCACCAAAAATGCCACCAATCACCAAGATACTTATTTGAGAACAAGTACTGTAGGGGGCAGAAATGACCTCTACTGTTAAATATGACAACACTATCTCATTCCATTATCATATATGTTACATTGGATAGTACGCAAAATGCAGCATTCTTTGTAGTGACATTAATTAGCTAGGAATAGGAATAAGCTGAGGTTTGGTTCATCTTCCTGCTTTAAAGTACAGGGTTGTTGGTTCTTTTTCTGCTAATGGATAATTTTGTATTCTAATCCACCAAGAATTATTTTTTTTATTAAAAGCAAAATATAAAATTGAAATAATAAGCATCAGAAGCTGATGTTTAGGTTATGAGAGATTTGAAATTATCTGGTTTTAAATAATTATCAAATACTGGAAAATTACAAAATCATATATATATATATATTTAGCTAAAAGCAAGTTTAAAAGTATGGGATTTGCTTCTATATCTAATTATAATTTAATGAATAACCCTTAGTCAGGTTTACTGTAACCACATTTTAAAAATTGCCATGATTTTCAAATAATGATTTGATTATTTAATGGCACATTAAACAAAAACCATTATGACCAATATTTTGTTCACAGAGTTGCATTTATCTTTTTTGAAAGCTGGAACTATCATTTGCCACAGTTATTTCTTTCTTTCTCACTATTTATTTATCAAATAAATAATGATCAAAATCATTATTTTGATTTTATCTTTATAAGTGTAATTTCATATTTTATAGGGATTTGGAAAAGCCCTTTGCACATTTGTTGATGCATGCCTTTGAAGTCAATGATACATATTTAAGACAACTACCAAGCTGAATCCTATAAATAATTGCTGTAGAATAAAGCATAGAGACTTTGTACTTCTGAGCAATTTCCAAGTCAACTTTGAATTTTGGTTGATGATTTGACTTTTTCCTCAAGAACCTGCCTGTTTTTATACCCTTTCATTCTTCAGATATGTAGGCAAACATACATTAGAGATTTTCCGCTTTGTCCAGTCTCTTATATGCTTCTGTCTCATGGAGTATTATCCCAGCTTGGGCTGGAGAGAAACATTCATGAGTAGTTAACAAATACTTGAGTCTCAGGCTCCTTTGCTGAGATACCTGTTCTCCATTTGAATAGAAACCTGGAAGCCAGGGAGGTCAAGTACTGTGGAATGGAAGTGGCTGGCCAAGGTCTGGGACTGAAGGAAGAAAGCCATTTGCCTGCTTTTGTTACATGACTTTCCTGGGGGAGATAAGATAAAAGTAAAACAGAGAATGTGGCACCTATGCTTGCTGGCTAGGTTTTTGTTTTGTTTTGCCCTTTGTACTGGGCTCTCCATTGCGATTGCAAGGTAGCTGCCAAGGCAGTCTTTATCAGTTTAGTTTCTGTATGTTTTTCTATGCTTACTTGTTTTTCTTCCTATTGCTCTGACAGTATTGAAATTAGCTTTTTTTCATTTTGATGCCCTTAAGATTGATAACTCCATCATTCCAGCCATCACAGGAATAGAAGTTATGCTAATTTATTTCTTTTTATGCAATTTGCTATAAAGTAATAAAATTATCTACTTTGAACACATTATACAAAATCCCAGATCTCTAGAGAAGGCTGTAATACTGAGAAAGGTGGAAGAAAAAAAAGAGAACAAATAGTAGCAAAGTGGATCGACTCAGCTACAATTGGGATGAAGGTACCATTTGACCTGAAGGACCCAGGTAGAGACAGATGAGCATGGAGAAAATCTATCTATGAGGTTGCTAAGAATTTATACTGACTTCATGGCACATAATGAAATAAAGATTTATAAAAACTGTCTTATTCAGCATAGACTCTGGGTAGCATACAATTGAAACCAATATTTAAAAATGGATGCAATATCACATGGAGCTAAACGTAACAGGGAGAATAGCATCACACGACCAAGGCAGACTATATACCAAATGGGCACAATGCCATCAGATGACGTTGCTTAACGTTAGGAATTGAAATAAAACCACTCTGTCAGATCTTATGGAGTAGACAAAAATAGCAACAGCATTGAGACTTATATACCACTTCATAGTGTTTTGCAGCCCTCTCTAGGCAGCTTACAGAGACAGCATATTTCCCCAACAATCTGGGTACTCATTTTATTGACTTCCGAAGGATGGAAGGCTGAATCAACTTTGAGTGGGTCAGGATCAAACTACTGGCAGTTGGCAGAGAAAGCTTGCAGTATTGCATTCTAATCACTGCATCACCAGGGCTCTCTACGTATTTAGAGACATCGACTTTGAATGTTGTGATCTTGGCTGATCTTGCCTTCCACCCTGTCTGCTCATGTGCTACTGCTTGTTTCCTAGGAGCTGCTGCTGCTGGGTGCTCACTTGCTATTTCTTTCGGTGCAAGATCAACTGGATATGAGTACAAGAGCCACAGTTCTTAGATTCTGCACACTTAAGTTGGTCATAATAATTACACCCTAAGTATAAGTATGCAGTTGATTCTTTTTAGGCGCTGCTACTACTGTTCCTGCTTGCCCCTCTTTTGGGTGTGGACACCCAATTCCAGTGGTGGGTTTCTGCTGGTTCGCTCTAGATCATGGGAACCGGTAGTAGCAGTGGTGGGACACTCCACCCACCTTCCCAGATGTTATCACGGATGCTCTGTGCATGCACAGAAGTGCCGCCCGCAAGTGAAGCAAGTGCACATGTGCACTCCTGGTTGCGGACTGGTTGCGAAGGTAAGTGGAACCCACCACTGCCCAATTCCCTAACATGTTGATGAAAGTTGGCATCAGCCCTGCTAGCATAATACAACCACCAAACCTGTGCCCTCTTTCATAAGTCCAAATGGCTGATAGCTGCAACATATATATATGTGTGAGCATTGTACCTATGAGCCTTTTGATGCCATGCTCTATTTCATCCAGTGGTTAGACATGCTGCTGTGTGGCGATTTGCTATTTTCATCACATGAGCAGGTGAGAGAGGTGCATGCTCTTCAGTACCGTGCATGCTCTTCAGCTGCCTTTCCTTTGCTACCCTTCTTGCTGCAACTATAATCAGGACCCCCACTCACTTAACTCACATCCCATTACTCCTTTCTTCTAGGTGCTACTGAGCTCTGGATTCAGGAGATCAGACACTGACTCAGTTGCTTTGGTGAAAAACAGTATCCTAATGCATCCTGTGAACCTGAAGCATTTCTTCCCCTTTCAGTTCACACTTACAGTGTTTGCTGCAGGGCTAGATTTCACAACTAAATATTTTAACTCTCTCCCACTCAGTGATGTTCCATTCCCTGATCCTAGGTGCAGGTTAGTAAGGCTGTTGATGTAACTATAGTGTGATCTGAAGATTGAGTATGGAAAAGAACAACAGAGACAGAAAGAGCTATTCCTTAGGAAAGGAAAGGAGGCAAACTAAAGAAAATCAGGCAATCATAAGCAAGGCAGTATCCAGTTGTCTAGTGGAAAAAATGGGAAATTAGATGAACAGTTGTTCATGTGTCACAGTTTGTCAGTTACTGCAATGTCCACCACTGCTGTTCATCACACATTGCTGATAGTAGAGGACAACAGTCAATAGGAATGGTCAGGGATCAGAGCCAGAGTGGTTCCTGAGTGAAATGTGTCAACATTATTCTCCAGGAATGCTTTGCCATCCTGCACCACTATTTATTTTCCCTGTTTTCTGTCTGTGCATATACTGTATTTTCCCCAAAATAAGACCCTGTCTTATATTTTTTTGAACCCTGAAATAAGTGCTTGGTCTTATTGCCATGCAATAAGGGCTTATTATCAGGGGATGTCTTATTTTGGGGGAAATGGTATATATAGAACAATTTGACTGTGCCAAGTTTTGTATGAGTATGGCAAGTATCTACAGGAGTGAGGTTATTTCTGTTCCAGGCCAGCACTAGGAAGAGTAAGTTGTCCTAAGTTTCTCAGTTGGAAGTACAGATAGTCCTCAACTCACAATCATTTATTTAGTGATCATTTGAAGTTACAACTACAAGTGACGTATAAGCATTTCTCACACAATCATTGCAGCACCCCCAGGGACACATGATCAAAATTTGGGTGCTTGGAAATGGCTCATATTTGTGGTGGTTGCAGTATCCTGGGGACATATGATCACTTTTTAAAACTTTCTGACAAAGTCAATGGGGAAACTAGATTCATTTAACAGCCGTATTACTAACTTAACAACTGGAGTGATTCTCTTAGCAACTGTGGCAAGAAAGGTCCTAAAATGGAACAAAATTCACTTAACAAATGTCTTGCTTAGCAATGGAAATTTTGGGCTCAAATGTGCTTGTAAATCAAGGATTACTTCTATTCATCATTGTTTTTCTCTACAATAGGTCTTGTTTAAGGATGAGCTGCTAGCTCAGATGACAGATTACAAGGGAGCAAGTTAGTCCTAATAAAGCATATCAATTTGCAATTGTAAAATAATGCTTTTTAAAAAAAATATATTAGTTTTTTCAAAATAAGAGGGAAAAGGGTATATGGATATTGTACATATTTTTTTGCAGCTATGCCATACTCTTGGTTACATTTGCCAAATGGCTGTAACAATTCAAACATGTTTTTCTGTTAAAAATTCAGTAAAAAGTCTCTTCATTAGAAAAAGAAACAGAGAATATAAGAGTCTATAAATCATTTGCATATTCAACTGTACATTTTTACACTTTCAACTTTATCAAATCTAAAACTTTTTTAATTGTTTATTTCTTATCTTGTGATCTAAGCTTTCTTGACGTTGATTCTCCTCCCACCCCCAGGGGGAGCCACAGCTCCCTCTGCCTCCAAATCCTGCCTAGTATCACCTCCTCCAGTTGCCCCTGTCTCTTCACTTTCTAAAAGGGAGGTGTTCTTTGTGTGGTTCCCATTTCTAAGAAATAATCTTATTTCTGAATTTTGGATAGCATTTAGGAAGACCATGAAAATTGTCCTTAACTATTAGTTTTGGGGCAAGGGTGGGTTCCACTTACCTTCGCAACGGGAGCGTGCATGTGTGGCACTTCTGTGCATACGCAAAAGCTGTGCCTGCACAGAGCATCTGTGATGATAACTGGCCTCCCGCCGCCACTACTACCGGTTCACAAAATCCAGGGCGAACCGGTAGCAACTCACCACTGGTTTGGGGGGGGGTTAAGTTGTTTCCTCACACCACTTAAATATTTATATGTAAGTTTTGTGGGTGTTTGTGTGGGTATTTATTGCATGTCATCCTCACAGGATGACGACAAAGGGTTAAAGTTATGGAGGGGAAAGGCTTGGGAGGAATTCAGCTCATCAATTTATGAATCAGTTTATGAATCTGTGCACAAGTGCATGAGCAATACACATCAGCATATTACCAGGTCATAAACCCCAACTCAAGTATTAGAAATACGAAATTAATGTGCTGAATAATACATTTCCTCTCTTGTTCTTGCTGGTGAAGGCAATTAGGCAGAATCTGAGTGTGAGCACTGGCAACAGCCAAAACGTTTAGATTAGTGTGCTCTCAAATGCATAGGTAGACTGAGTATGTTACAAAGTCAAACAGATGGCTGGGTTTTCACTTCGCTCAGTCTTTCTACACTCATCAAAGTTGTGTCTCAAGGGGGCTAGATTCTGGTCTTCACCTCCAGGAAATGGAGTAGCAACTAGCTATTAAAATATAATTAGACTGGAAAATAATCACCTCCTTCTAAAGCATTTCTGTATTCCATTAGCACCAATAGGTGGGCTCCTGAAAAAGAATAGGACAAGCATCTTTTTTGAGCAAGGGACACATTTGGAAATTTGAGTCCGTGTGCACATGTGGACGGAAGATGGCGACGGTGCTGGAGCTGCGGAACTGACACGCAGCACAATGAGAGGGCCGGTCAACCCCCTAGGGACTCTCTGAGGGGGCAGGAGGCACTGAAAACGCCTCAAAAATACCCAAACCCCTCAAAGCTCCTCATAAACCCCTCGGGCCGCAAAGCCGCCACAATATGAGTAAGAAAGCGGCGGCGGCGAAGAACTGGCAGCCACGGAGGCCCTGGCCGTTATAAAGGCGGGGCCAGCCCTCTCCCACCCGGCTCCTCGATCCCTGCCGGCCCTGAGACAGAGACAGACCAGCCGCCTGGAGACCACGAAGCCGCATGGAGATGGGGAAGAGCCGAACGTCCCCCACTCGTCCACCCCCGTCCGCTCTTTCATCTGGCGGGGTGGCGGCGGCACCGACGGCAACGGCGATGGGGCGATCCCGGGCGGAGGCCCCCTGCAGGGACGGCGGCGACCCGGAAGAGGCGCCTGGCGGTGGCAACGCCGGGCGCGGCGACTGGAGACGGGCGGCCTCCCTGCGAACAGGGATGTGGGGAAGAGCCGAGCGCCTCCACCCCGCCCTCTCTTTCATCCGGCGGGGCGGCGATGACAGCAACAGCGATGGGGGCGATCCCGGGCGGAGGCCCCCTGCGGGGACGGCGGCGACCCGGCGGAGGCGCCCGGCAATGGCAACGCCGGGCGCGGCGATTGGAGACGGGCGGCCTCCCAGCGAGCAATAGACCCGGCGCTTCGGTCCCCTCAGCAATCAACGGGGACGAAGATTTCCATGGCCGTTGGAGGGGTGGGGCCGACCCTTCCACGCCCGGATCTCTGCTGGCCCTGGGTAGACCGTCTGCCTGGAGACAACGGGGCCACATAGGTGGGAGGAAAAATCCACCATTCACCACCACCGTCCAACCCCGTCCTCTCTCATCTGACGGGACAGCAGCAACGGCGGCGAGAACGACGAGACCGGGCGAAAGCCCCCCCGCAACAACGACAGCGGCCTAGCGGAGACGCCCGGCGATGACAGTTGGAAGCAGACGGTTGTATGCAGACGGCCCCCAACGGACAGTAGACCTGGCACTCCGATCCCCTCATCAGTCATCTGGGGCGGAGATTACCCAGCCGGGAAGCCCAGGAACAATGCAACGAAATGGAATGAAATGTGTACACCCAGAACATCACCACCAAGCGATGCCTCATCGGTGAGGGCAACAACCGGATAGAGAATCCAATCTAACCTCCCCATACGCCCACCCATGGAGCTAGGAGAACCCTACCGTGAGAAAGAGACTGCTAAACATCATCGATGAGGTGTTCTCCTCCCCTGCTGTGATCTCTAGGGAGAGGCTTTTAACTGTACCGACCTCCCAGGGGAATG
>JANHFK010001544.1:11647-22987 GCA_036250565.1 Sibynophis collaris
AAGGAAGGAAGGAGGGAGGGAGGGAGGACCAGAAACCTGGCTGGCACTAGACACAGCTTCAGAGTATGCTTTGAAACCGCACAGCAAAGGCTGGAAGGGACCTCAGAGGTCATCTAGTCCAACCCCCTGCTCCCTGGCAAAATGGGCTGCTAAATTGGCCGCACCCATCCAGTGAAGTGACCACATGGCCATGCCCACCCAGTCACATGACATGGCCACGCCCACAGAACCGGTAGCAAAAAAAAAATAGATTTCACCCCTGGTTTGTCCCATTTTATGACCTTTCTTGCCATAGTTAAGTGAGTAACTGCAATTGTTTAATTAGTAACATGGTTGTTAAAAGATTCTCCCTTTCCCATTGACTTTGCTATCAGAAAGTTGCAAAAATTGATCACATGACCCTGGGACACTGCAATCAAATATATGCCAGTTGCCAAGCGTCTAAATTTTAATCATGTGGCCGCAGGGAAGCTGCAATGGTTGTGTGAAAAATGATGAGACACTTTTTACTGCTGTTGTAACTTTAAATGGTCACTAAAAATGGTTATAACTCAAAGACTACCTGTAGAAGCAAATTAACATTTTAACTGATGATAACATATTGTTCTTTATACCCTCATTTTAGAGGTAGAATAAACATTATGTCAATGAGATTTTTATTATCAAGTACATTGAATTTTTGCAGCTTATCCATTAGATCTTGCAGAAAAGGCATGCTCTAGATCTTGTGCGTTGCAATCTGTTATTCGGTGGGACCCAGGAAGAGACTCTTTTCTATTGTGGGCCCATCGTCTAGAATATTATCCCCCAGATTACATTTGCTGCAATCCTGAGGCATGTCATAACGTCTTGAAGAAATGATTTTGTTACCAAGCCTGGGACCAAGGTATATGATTGAACCCTTATCATGATTGTATTAATTGTTGTTGGTTTTTATCTCAGTTGTTGTTATCTTATATGTAAGCATTGCTGGCTCTCATATATTGGAAATGGATAACACTGTAAATTGAATGAATAAATATTTGCTTGAAAGTAATTCATTAGGTGATTGCCTCTTACCCTTTTTAACTGCTTAGAAAGCTCTCTAATGTTTAATTGGGATATGTAAATAAAGAGGATCTGGTAGATCATCTTTGCTTTATAGCGTAACAACTTTTTCATTTTTTAAAAGATCAAAAACAAATGTAGTTATTAAAGACTCTCTGTTCTTCGGTATGGGATGGCTATCCCCTATTTAATCTATTAAATAGATTACTACAGAAACATCCATATATTTTTAAAATAAAAGGCAAGTCAGTGAATAATCTAACAAAAAGACAGAAAAAGCATTTTCAGTGGCAGCTAACAATTATTCTAAGGGCTTGCCCAAAAAACACATTCAAGTCCCCCAAAATGGGACAACAAAGAGGGGAAACTAATTTGCCAGAATTCTCCTTGGTACTGTTTAGCTCCAGATTTCACTTTTATACTTCACTTTTAAAAGATCAGTGGGTCTAAGGCATATTTAAAATTCTGAAGATCAAACACCACTTTTAATTGCAGTCCTCCCTTCTCCCCAGAAAGACACCAATACAACTGTTTACTTGACACTAAAGAATTGCAAGTCTCCCCTGCCCACTTTTGCAGGCTTGAAAGGGTACCTAGAATCCTAAATTACCAGAGCAGAATCTGACCAGGAGTGGACAACTAGGACACTCATGTCCAGAAGTGAGTACAATTCCTTCTAGGTAATCCTTTGGGGCTTATTTATTTGAATAATTCCACACTTGGCATTTCGTTTCCTGAGGCAGACAGCACTTGAGCTGCTAAGAACCACGGTGAGCCGATTACTTCGGTAACATTCACTTTCCTCCCCTCATCCTTTACCCAAATAACCTCCTAGGATATTATTTTTAGCCTGTGTACAGTAATGCTTGAGAACTATGGACATTAATAATCCTTTTTACGATGTAGTTCTCGGGCGCACCGTTTCTTTTTTGATCGAATTTTCTCTCGTGTAAGTCCAAAGAAAGACAAAGGCCAGCTCTGAAAGAATTGGCAAACGTGCTAATCCTTCTTCCCACCTCACCAGAGCTGGGAGAAGGAGTCCGGTATTTACCTAACTTTTTTCAGGTTTACAGTTGCAAATCGACCTCCTTAAGGCGACGCGTCAAAGAAAAAAGGGGGCAGGAGGGAACCTCGAGTTCTCTACTGTCAATCCAAATCAACCCCGCGGCTGTAAATGAGCCACGTGGAGTCTTTGCTCTGGAGGTGACTTCCTGCTTAGCTTCAACAAGCTGGCCTGAGAGATTAGCAAAGAAAGCAGAAGGAACGAGAGATACAGAATATTCGAAGAGAACCAGGGAGAGAGAAAAAACAGGCATAGCGTATTAGGAAAAAGGAGGGGAAAAAAGTTTGTGATTTTACAGGGAGGGAGCGGGCGCGTTGCAAGAGGCCGGGGAGGAGAGGCGGGAACAATTGGAGAAAATTGAGGAAGGCCGAGAGAGGAGGAAAGGAGGAGGAAGAGGAGGAGGAAAAGCGAAGCTGCAGGGGAGGCGAGCAAGAGCAAAGCGGGGCTCGGCGCCAGGCGCCTGCCTGTGAGGGGAAAGAGAGGCGGCCGCAGCAGCAGCAGCAGCAGAAAAGGAGGAGGGAAGGGGAAACACGCAAAGCGCTGCGCGCAAGTGAAGAGCAGCAGTCGCCGGGAGGGGGGCGACAGCGGGATCCCGGTGGCGGCGGCGGCGGCTGGGGGAGCCGGTATCGCCGCCGCTGAAGATGCGGCTGAAGCTGGGCTTCCTCTTGCGAGCCGTCCTCCTGGTCGGTTCCTTCCTGGGGCTGCTGCTGCTCTGGTCTTCGCTTTCCCCCCGGGCCGAAGAGCCCAGCCCGGGGGAGAGGATTCGGGTAAGTGGCTAACGCGAAAGGGAAGGGGGGTGTGCCTACGCGGGGAAAGGTGGAGTGCGGCTCCGCTCACCGGCCGACGGCCCTCTCCCGCCGGCTGCCTGGGTGTCGGGCCGAAGCCCTCTTTAGATCTGGGTCCGGCCGAGAGGGGGCGGTGGCGGCGGCTGGTGTTCGTTCTGTTGCCCAGGCTGCGGCCTGTGGCGTTGGCGAGGCCTGCGAAAGGACAGTGGCGGCTTTGGAGGGGCTCTGCTACGAGCTGGGGGCTCTCTTTGCCATGGGGAAGCGGTGGGCAAGTGGCCGCCCAGCAGTAGCAACGGGCGGGCGGCGTTACTTGACGCAACCGGACATTGCCTGCTTAAATGCTTTTGCTGATGTTAGATGAAGCGGGACTTTGTCCTTAGCAACCTACTAATATGTCCGGAAGGTGGAAAGGCTGTGGATAAACCCCAAGTAATATTGTAGCTTGAAGGACAGGTGTAAGATGCATCTTACACCAGATTGTGGAAATAAGCGACATCCTTTAACACAGGATCTTCTGACAGGTGCTTCTATCGGAAACGATAGACAGAGATTCGTAAAAGATGTTCACTTTTTTAATATTTCTGAATATCTTCCTATAGAAAGATACATGCAGTTTAATAATTAGTAGTATCCTTTGGAAACTATTTTTGATCCGTGGGAATATGTTGGAAATATAATGGAACACTTCTGTCTTTAGCAGTTTATTTTTCATCTGTAAGGTGTTATGAATTTAATATTTCCTCCCCTATTATCTTCCTCCAAATCATGTAGTTAGGTTGGGTTGTGAGTTAGTGAGTAATATCCCAGTCAATCATCACTTGATTTTTTATGGTTAAAGATGACTTGAACCTGAGCCTCCCTATCTCAACACAGAGCAAAAATTAAAATGTAGGCAGAAAAGAAAATCTTTACCCAGAGGGCTTTGCATTGTATCTCATTTAAACAGTCAACCTACCTGCGTGTGTACTCTTAACTGTACAGGGAACTTGTAGTCCAGCAGGTGGTGCATTTGTGTGCTGCCTTGCACACTTGTAGTCCAGTGCTATGCTTTTGAGTTCACTGGAACTTATTTCTAAAAAAAATACATATAGATATTTAATCTTAAGAAATAAATTATGTGATACTAACAGTCAATGTCAGAGTGTCTACTTTTTTGTTTACTTAAACTTCTTTGAGGCAAAAGAAAAAGATGTGCATTTTAAAAATCTTTTTCCAAACCAAAACAGCTTTACTATTAATATTTTTGATTGCTGATAAAGGTAAAAGATAGGATTTTAAATGTTGGTACCACTTATACTGAAAGTTGACAAATGTGATGATTTGTTCAGGTATTGTAGTTGGATAAAATCTCACTTGTGCCTTTTTGAATGAAGACTGCATGCATACTTTTTCTGTGCTTTTTTAGCTGGCCTTTGTGGCTTAAATATCAGATGTTTTTGTTTACTAGATGGTCGTCTGTTTTTTAAAATTATAATGGCAAATCTTTGACTGAAATATATGCAACCAGCATAATTAACACATTTAATTTCGAATGGTCTACACACTGATCAATGTTCCATCAATCTTAGGGTTGCTTTCAGCATTGATCTTAATTAATTTAAAACATTTATATAGCCATCCGTCTTGTATCAAAATATAGATGCTTCCCAATAATCAGTTAAAACAATATCAATAATAAAACAATATAATACATTAATATATTAAAACCATAAACATAAAAATGGCACCAACATTAAGCTTCCAACATACAATCCTTCATAAAATCTTCTTACCCATCTCACTCTATTCCAGTGCTTGGGGGAAAAGCCAGTTTTTCAGTGCTCTTTGGACGGTTAGGAGCAGAGAGACCTGCTGAATTTCAAAAGGGGAGATGTTTCAAGGGTAAATCTAGTAATTCCAGAATTATCTCTATCTGGAATGTATTCAGATAGAGGTTTGCAGTTAGAAAGGTATAAATACAGTCCTTGCTTAATGTCCATTCATTTAGCAACCATTTAAAATAGGGTAATGTTCAATAAATGGTGCTTATGACCAGTTGTTGCAGCAAACCCACCGACATGTGATCAAAATTTGGGCTTTTGTAACCCACGCTTAAAATTGCCCACCTATCTTCCCCATCTCTCTTCTTTGGATTGCCATGAACAGTAATGCTCATCTGTAGCAGCGCTGGGGTTAAGTAGAGGCACCGGGGTGAATGACTGACACTGCTGAAGGACAGCCTCTACTTTAGTGCAAGTGTCACTGCTGCTAAGAATTCCATTGTGCGAGGGAGTCAAAAGGGCAGAGATGGGGGAGATAAGTGGGTGGGGAAATGTGAAAAGGGGGCAGTTCCTTACCTTACCAAGGAGGCTTGGAGCTGGGAGGGAGCAAGCTGGAATGACTTGAATCAGGTTGAGTCCTGGCCTAATGATTGATGGGGTTTGGTTAAGACACAGGGATTGCATCGCTAACCAGTGTAGTCACATGATGTCAGACTTTTATGGTCCCAATTGCTGTCATAACTTGAGATCACCCATAGCACTATTTGTTTATTTCCAGTTCTTGGCAGTTCTTTTTAAGTAATTAAAATTTACATATTGCCTTGATTTAAATCAATCTAATGTCAAAACTGTAATAAATACTGTAAGTGTTTCACACTGAGAACCTTCTAAAACAGGATGTTAGCCAAAATACTAAAGTTATTTGTGTCTAAATTATGTACATATAAAAAAGACATTTTTAATAAAAATCTAGAAGGATAACTGCAACACTTTGACCCTATTGTATGTAAACCAGAATCCTTCAACAATATTTTGTGAGGCATATTACATTTAGTCAGGAGTTGTTCCTAAAATATCAGGAGTAACAAATTCCTTTTCACGAAACACTACATGAGCTCCCATATTAATTGGTATAAGGCAGTGTTGCTCTAAAATGAGATTGTAATGAGCTTGAAAATAAGTTACAATATATTTTGGTATTCTTAAACAAAGAATTCTCCTAGACTTAAAATAATTTTAAACAGATTGAATTCATATTTAAACTTACAATAATGATATACAGTAATGACAATAATGTGCTCCATAAACTTATATTTTTTTAAATTAAAATCTTTGAATAGTAGGTACTAACAAATTCCAACGCCTGTACTTACATGAGAAGTTGTACCATCTGTTAATGCCATTTTCCCCCACAGTAAAAAAATTAAAGGAAAGAGATAAGTGCATATAATAAATTATTTTTTGATATTAGTTATATGTTGATATGAATATTGCTTGTGTAGGTACTGCTCCTAAAGTGTGTTTTATGAAAAGCTGCTTCTTCAGCCACAAACAGCTTGGAGGACAGTGTTAAGTACATTTTCATATCACACATCTTAAATATGATTTATAGGAAAAGGCTCAATCTGTATATGCATACTATTTTTAAAAAACTAATAGCTTACTTTATACTAATTCAGGACATGAGTCTATCCAACAAGTGTTGACTAACTTGCTCATCCAAGTGTGTTTGTTTCTTGCTTTATTTTTAAATGTGTCATGTTTATGACAAGTGTACATTCATTCCTGTCACCCTTGATTTTTTTAATTCGAAGAACAAATGATCTAACTTGAAATCTGCATGTAAAACATGCTGAATCTCTACTGAATCTCTTTAAAATAATATCTTTTTAATTGCCCCTAAATAAGCAGTAGTCTGTGCTCTTAATGTTTTGCTTGTAAATTTATCTATGATTTATTACTGGTGTTTTCTTTTCCTGAAGAATAGCATAGATGAGGTGTAAGTAGAACTTCATGAATTTTCAATCCCAAAATAGCAGGTAGATCAATTTCTAGAGAAAATTACATATAGTGTTCAATATTCTAGGCCATTGTGTTTTTTGTCCTCTTTTGTACTATGGTAATTTGGCCATTAAAAGTAATTGGATCATTTATCATTTGAAAAATGTCACAACACTTTAATAGAACTAATGGCATAAAAGAAAAAGGTAAGATTCTGAAGAAAACAATTACATCTGTTTTTATAAAAATCAAACATTGGCTGGACTTCATATATATTACAAGTATTGTGATTTGGGGTGATCTTTTGTGCTATCTTCATTATGCGAAATACAGTGCTGAGGAAACAAATAGTGGAAATCAAAGCTTGAATTGCAAAGCAGCATAGTCTGCTTTGCCTAATTTATGGTGCTAAGCGCCCTCCTCCCATTAAACATGAGCTTTCTAAAAGACACCGTTTGATGATGCTACAGAAAAACTTTGGAATTTTTTTCCCAATAATCATAGCTGTAGTTCCAAGAAAAAGAATATAGCTAGACAGTGTCTTTAAATAAGCGTTCAGTACAATATTGTTTTCTAAAAGTAATTGTTTAGCAGTGAACTATCTGCTTTTGGGGCAGTGTGCCATGAAATTACTGTAGTTAACAAGTAGTTCACTGAAAAAAATAACATCCTCACCAACTGTGTTGAACATTGATTGTGATACATGAGAGGTTCAATTCCAGCTCTCCTGGGGATAATTTCTGTTGATACAAAGAACCTAAAGCAAGAGCAGTCTTCAAAAAGGCCACAAATCACAGCTTTCAACACTAAAGAGCTTGTAAAATCCTGAAACAATGAGTATTTTGATTGCAAAAGTCCTTCTAAATTTGTGTTGGCAGAATCTCACTCTATGAGACTAGGCCAAGGAAACATGCATGTTTAACAATTGTGTGAACTTTTATAGTATACCGTTTAGCTGTATTTAGACTATATAAAACCAATCTGGATTATTCCGAATGAACAGAGTCCATTATGACCAGCTTTTGTTGGATCTGATTTCATGAATATGCAGTTCAAAAGATTATTGTTGCGAAAGCAAACAAAAATATTTATAAATTCATAAAGATGTTGCTAATATATGATATCAGGAAATTTTGGGAGAGAAAGGGTTTGTGGGGGGAAAAATCCAGGGTATCATACAGTATTTTTATTCGTTTGTTCAGTTTACATAGATGCCTATTTCACATACCTTATTCCCTTAGTGTAAAAATATGTGCAACAGCAGAAGTACTTTACAGGTGGTAAAATTGCATATTACATTAGGTAAAATATCATCTCAAATGAAGCTTATGAGATCTATTACATTTGCACAGGCTTGCACCAAAAAGAGAAAAATAATTTGTGTTTGAATTGGAAGGCAATCTAGCTATTAATTAGATCAACTCAAGTTTAGCTTCTGTTGAGCTCAATCAGTTGCTTTTAGTTGCTATCACCTCCTATGCTGCCTAGGATTTAATTTGTACTAGGCAATCCATGCCCTGTTGGAACATCATTTCAGAGATCATTCCTTACCTAAACATAGAAACAGAATGACCACAGGTAGGCAAAAAAGCAGTAGCACTTGGAGTAATTTCCAACCTTCTTGCCATCTTCATGTGCAGGGGTGCATATCAGGAGTGCATTTCAGGGAATGCACAAGAGGTGCTACATGGGTTGAGAATAGTAGTGGTGTGCACCAGAGATACCACATGGATCAGAAAGGGCATGCAGTTTGGTGGCAGAAATTGGAAATGATGCATGAGAAGTGTTGCATGAGTTGGGTAGAACATGGTGCAATGACACAAGTCAAGAAGGGTCCGTGAGAATTATTGGCGGTATAATAAGGGGGTGATGGTATGGGTCAATAAGGGGGTCTCAGGGTTGTGTGATAGATGAGCCAATCATGGGTGGCATGGGTTGGGAAAGAGGTGTTGTGAAATTCAGGAACAGTCGGTGAGGATGATGTGGGTTGGGAATGGTGCGTGGGGATGCACAATGAGCCAGGGATGTAGGTCAGGAAAGATACATTTCACATTGTGATGGCCCCATTGGTTTTTGACTTGGAGGCGGAGGATGAACCAGAACCAGGGCCATCAGACATGGAGACCCAGGGTTCCCAGGAACGCCCAGAAGCCTGGGGGTGGAGAAGGACCCAGTCCCGAGTCTGTCAGGCATCGGGGGCATGATCAACTGGATTGTCAGCTGCCCACTTAAGAAGAGGAAGGAGAAGCACTGCTGCAGCAGGTTAACTCTGACTATCAGCAACAGGCTGCCTCTGATGAGGAACAGCTGCCACTCCCACCTGATCCACAGACACAAAGAGCAGAGAGATGGGAAGCTCAGAGGAGATCGGTGAGGATGCTCACAAGGAATACCCTTGCCTCTCCTAATAATACCAGGTTGTGGATTACTTAGTCATGTGGGAGGGAGTGGTTGGTGAAAACAACAGTTCATTTTCTTGCATATCGTCTTCAGCTTCATGCTCCCTGCATCCTGATTTAGTGTTGTGATCCTTGGGTTTGTCTTGATCTACCTGGACTTGGACTTGGAACTGGATTGAGATTTTCTTTGGGAAGTTTCATTGTAGGGTGTGTTTGTTTGAGAACTTACTGCTTCAGTTGTGTGTGTGTGTGTGTATGTGTGCTTGGTCTTAATCACTGAACTGCTAGGGAGGAGAGTTTGTGATTTGGTGGATTTTTGGGAATATTGCTACAACAATAGTAGAGTGATGCAGTAAACATACTCTACTTGCACCTATTACCATGCATGTGACTTAGATCAGAATAGTTTGTAACAGGTACCACATGAGTAAAAGAAGGTGCATGGTGGGGCAGTGCTGCTCAGGGAGATTGTGTAGACGTGCATATGAGGTGCTGAAAGAATTGAGAAAGCAAGCAGGAAGGCAGATTAAGGAAGGGCTGGGAGAATGGGACAAGTTAGGCAGCATGGGGCCGGAAGGGTATGTAGGCGTCCCTGCTTCACTATTCCTCCTTTTACCCTTCCCGTCCCACCAAGCAGATAAGTTGCTGCTGCTGGATAAGGGAGTGAGTGGAAACTATTACAGCGTTGAAAATGTTGATCATGCGACTGTAGCCCAGTAGTGCAGCTGCAGCCAGTAGCAACAAAGCTGTAATAATTTCCCCAATTTCATTCCCTTGGGAGTCATGAGTCCCTGATTTTGTACACATTATGTAAATTAGCCCATTTGAGGCACTTTGGTTCAAAAAATGTTCCCCTATGATATACTGTTTTGCCTAGTTAATGGACATCAAAACATGAGGTTTATAGCTAATTAAATTGTACTACTATACTATGAATTCTCTGTTATTATCACTTTTAGAGTTAGGACATTGTGGCTCAAATTACCACCCACTAAATTGAACATTAGTTTGATTATTTTAATCATTTTTAAAATTTGTTTCCCTACACTGACAATTCAGTGTATTAGGTTCAGTATTGTGTGAACTTGGATGGTATTGTTTGCTCAAAAGAAATCATAATTATGATTTATTGACTTATGACACAGTATAAATGCTAACACTACTCTTTCATGTAACCTACTTTCAAATGTTTTCCATGAAATGTAGTCAATTTGAAAGAGATATTGAAGCAAAATTGTTACTAGGGTGACAAGGGATAAAAAATATTTTAAGTCCACAACAGGCACATAATACTCATAAGCAGCTCAGTCTGACATCTCTTTAATTCCCAGAACTATAAATAACAGGAAGAAATACAACATAATAAGAAATGCAACATTCTGTTATTATAGCTAGTCTCAATACAGATAGTCCTCAAGTTACAATGGCAAACTGGGACTGGAATTTCCATTGCTATGTGATGCTTTTGTAAAGCACATCACGTGACCACATCACTTAGCGACAGCAATTCTGGCAGTTTCATTGCCTTCATTAAACAAGGATTGTGGGTTGTTAAGTAAGGTGTCCTAGTTACTTCCTGCCAGTTTCTAAAAAGCAGTGTCAATGGGAAACCTGGCAAGAAGCTGCAAATCCTGGGTAGCTCACAAACAGATTGATGGGAAGAAAAGCAACTGCTGTGACATAAGCAAGGCCAGGCACAGGAAGTGCCTTGAATAGCAAGATGTGTGGCGTAGAAATTTAATAAATAAATACATAAATAAATTAGTGTGAGCGAGCTCAGTTATGAGCAGCTACTGCAGCCTAGCACAAGCACAGCCAGGCTGGGGATGGTTGCTTCCAAAGGTAGGAAGGCCCACAAGGCATGGGTGTGGGTAGGGAGCTCTGGAGGATGGAAAACTGTACAAGTGGCTGCTGTGGTGGGTGGACTAGGGGTGGCTGCTGTGGAAAGGAGCAAGCAGTGGCAAGTGCTTAGAGTGGATAGAATTCCATAAAGAAAGCTACACAATTCAAAGGAATATTATAAAACAGAAAGAGTCCTTCAAATTATTTTGAACTACATGTAGTCTTCAACTTACGACTGATTATTTAATGACCATTTGAAATTACAATGGGTTTCAGAAAAGGTGCTTTACCATTTGTAAAACGGTTATGGCTGTTGTAAAGCATTGTGCTTCCCCGCCCTCAATTTATTATTTTATTATTTATTTATTAATTTGATTTATATGCTGCCCTTCTCCGAAGACTCAGGGCGGCTTACAATGTGCTAAGCAATAGCCTTCATACTT
>JANHFK010001544.1:25644-36031 GCA_036250565.1 Sibynophis collaris
TTTCCTGTCTAGGCAGGGGGTTGGACTAGAAGACCTCCAAGGTCCCTTCCAACTCTGTTATTCTATTCTATTCTAGAGCATAGGGGATTTTAAATAAATAAATATTGACCTTGATATTTTCTTTTCTTTCTAGCAAGAGAGATTTTACATTCTGATAAAGCCTCCCTTTGTATATCCATCTAATAGGGAAAAGTCTTGCTTCAGGAATACACTGGTGGAAAGAGCAGAACGTCTGGCATTAGGACAAGGTCACAATACAATAGTGCCACTAGCCTTCCCCACCCCTTTTACAAATATCCATCAGAGTCACACCTTTTGGATCCATGTACTTCAGAGGTCTTCCATCTGTATGGTGAATAGTTACAACTCTGAAACCTTTTTGAATACAATATGTGTATCTTGTTTCACTTCAGCGCGCTGCCTCATTACTATGGTAATCTTCTTTCTCTGTGTGTTTATATTAGGCTTGTTCCCTTAGTTAGGAAACAAGAATTGCTTTCATTGTTGGGCTTCCTCCAGTATCTCCATCATTAATTATAAACACATTTTCCACGTCAAATCTTTTCACACCCTTTGATCTCCAGCTAGCTATTTAAAGACCTGGATAACAGCACATCACCAATGTTTGGCAAGAGCCATAGAGTCTGAAGGGGGAAAAAAATCCTTCATGGAAACACTGATCATTCTTATTGTGATTATTTTTCTTCCCTCAGCCTACCTCTCTCAAGTGTTTCCTTCGCTATTTTTCTCATGTACAACGTTCATTCACTACCAATTGTTGAGGTAATAATGACCCTACTACTATAGGACTGAATTTTATTGACTGATACTTCCACACTGCCACCTTACAGGACATTGTTGTGCCAGACAAAAGACATCCATTTTCAGACTCACAGCTAGTTTTCCCAAATTCTAAGAACAAGTCAAAACAGTTTAACTTTACCATCCATAGCAAGAGTGTCAAACTCGATCACATCACATGATGTCACGTGACATATCATGGTTTTTTTTTTTGCATTTGAAAAGCCGGGGTGGGCGTGGCCTGTGTGTGATGCATCCGGCCCACGGGCCACCAGTTTGACACCCCTGATATTCTATAGTGATTTTTAAAAGGGTGAGAAGTATTGCTTTCCCCTCAAATTAAAGGGTCAGTTTAATGAATTACATTTGTACTTTGCCAATCTCTACTTAACAGACTGATAATACTGTACTCAAATTAATTAAAACCACAAATAGGTGAGCATGAAAAGTACTTACATGGAATGGGTGCAAAGTACTGATGCTCCCTCTGTTCTCTGAAAATATGAATGAAGGAATAAATGAATGAATGAACGAACAATATGTAGAAATAATCTTAGACTTTCAGTTCCAGTATACCATTCTTCCTTTCCTTACCCAGTTAAGTCTGCAATTCTCAAATTATCTGTGGTTGAAGTCGTATCTTGTTAGTTGTTGAATGAATGAATGAATGAATGAATGAATGAATGAATGAATGAATGAATGAATGAATGGACTATAGTAGTAAAAGAGGATGACATCCTGTACACTAATACACATCTTGAACAAAATCTGATATTTTGCAATGTATTTGGGAATTCATTATGTTGGGATCTATTATTGGGCAATGCATTCTGTCTCTTTCTGACACCAAAGAATAGGATAGGGTTTTTCATTAGGACTTTATTGAAATGAATGATGGTTTAGTCTGTGATGGAAGAGTTTTGCATCTTATTTACCTGCCATTTCAATTGCATACATATTATGATATAAACAGCAAAAGTGGTTAGGAATGATACATGCATCTTAGATTCTCATATTTTCTCAAAGGGCTACAGGGAAAGAATAAATAATGTATTTTTTGAACTTACTAAAATTACTTACTAGATCAATATCAACACATTCCTCATATACTGTCCAATATCAGACTATTCTGTCAACTTTGGATTTTGCAAGAATGTATAAAAATAAGTTTTGAGCCATTATCTTCATGTTCTGGTTGTGATGATCAGATCAAACATGAGTTCAGTAATAGGAAGCAAGATAATGTTTTAGCAGCTGCAAAGGATTTGAGCTATCCATGACAGATATATATGAATATGTACCTTATCTGTGTATTTGAACTTTACTTGCTTAGATAAATTGTGATATTGTCCAGGAAACAAAGTTATAAATACATACTGTAAGTCTTTCGCAATCTATGAACATCAACATTTTATTTCAATTTATTTTAATGGTTGTAGTCATTTGTTTCATCAGTAACTTGCTGACACCATACATGCCTTGAACAGAACATTTTTATGTCTGTCATTACACCATGGTTATTGAGAAACAATAATTGTAAATATAAATCTTTACTTCTGGCACTTTGGATACTTGAAAACATATGTGATCTTGTTGATGTTTTGCTACTACAGACAACATATTAACTGCTAAGCAACTTTATTTTCTTTTCATATGACATACTTGAGATGTTCTATACCAGGGGTGTCAAACTCAAGGCCCGGGGGCTTGGTCCTGCTTAGATCTGGCCCATGGGGCCACTCTGGAAACAGTGAAGGACTGGCCCACAGGGCCTCTGCCAGTGAAAACAGCACTTGGGAGGGCTACATGCGGGCCTCCTGAGTTCCGTTTTCACTGGCAGAGGGTCGCAGGAGGCTATCGTAGCCAGAAATGGAGTTCAGGAGTCCGTTTTTGCTGGCAGAGTGCCTGGGCCGCCAAAGGTGCCCCCAACAGACATGACATCAAGCTGACCACACCCACCCTAGCCACGTCCATTCTGGGCCCCCAAGGTCAAACACAACCCTGATGCGGTCCTCAATGAAATCGAGTTTGACACCCCTGTTCTATACTATTTATCACTGCAATATTATTTAAGTTAATTCTCATTAAGAATTAAGAATTAGTAGGTATAAGGGGTACCCTTATTGATGTTATCAAATGCAATTGAGAGATCTAAAAGCGCTCGGGGAGGTACATTCCATTCAAGACTCAACTAATGTCACCCACCCCTACAATCAATACTATTTTGATCTGAATCCTTATTGAAAGCGATGTGATAATTCACTTTCCATAGGGCATTTTGCAGCTACTTCTTACCATCCTTTCCAAAACCTTAGAGGAAAGAAAGGTTGACGATTGGTTAATTCTTGTCTAACATGGTTGGATCGAGGAAGGGCCTCTTGAGGAAGAAGCAAAACTGCAGACATTATCCTTTCCTTCAGCAAGCATTGATGATCTCCCACATCCATTTCATCACGACTTGCTCTTCAGTGCCATGCAGAAACAGGAAGGACATGTATCTATCCCATAGGTAGTAGCAGTCAAGCTGGAGAATACCTTATCTACTTCTTTGGAATCAATAGGCCATAAAGAATCCCAGCTAATATGTTGACACACACCCCTAGTTACCATAATGGATTCTATCAATGTAGTGTCAAGACTTTGGCCAGTGTCAGCAACTCCATTGATAAAATGGTTAAAATAGCCAGGTAGAAGAACTACATACTCATTCTTACCATAAGGGAGTTGTCTGTCGTAAACAAGGCTACTGCTTAATAGTACATCAATGCAATAATGGAGGAGACGCAGTGATGCTTAGCTGTAGCATACTTGTCCAATATGATTAGGTGTAGGCTCAGACTAAAGAATGTACTCATTCTCAGTCATTACTTTTGTTTTCCTCTACCAGTAACTTCAGGCTTCTCAGTAAATTAGTTGGGATTTGTGACTATTGAAGAGAGAGGCTGCCCACAAACAATCCCATCGAGACCTGGTCCATCTGTCATTCTCAGAGGCTAATCCAAGCAATTAATGGAACTCTCTGCCAAATCATTGAGAAATATTCTAAGGATTCTCTAGAATCCTATGCTAATAGGTCTATTCTTCCCATTAACGTCTACAATGACAATCAATGTAATCTACACTAATAAATTATCTGACCATGTCAGAGGGATTTCTGTAATAATGCCCCCCCAATTCAAGAACATCTTTCTGCTATTCTGAAGTAAGAATGAGGTCTAGCACATTCACATCCACTCTTAACACCTATTAGCCCTTCTATGTCTGGCATAGAAAATGAGAAAATAATACTTGTGTTCAGAATATACATGGTGGGACTTTTATGTGTATGTTTTCTCTATTTCTTCACCAAAACTGTAATTTTGTAATATAACATATTACAAGTTATATGAAATATACTACATCTCTCCAAAAGTCTTTGCAAAGTCTCCCACTGTTTTTTTTTCTTTTAAAGAAAATTTTATTGGTTTTTTACAGTAAAGGGAAGGGAAAAATATCAAGTAAAATCTTAACATTAAAATAAAATATTGAATAAGGATAATTCAAATAATTTTTAGGGAAAAATAACTGGGCCATGGAGGTAATACATTCTGCGATATAGTAAAAAAGTTTTTTAAAACTATTCAGGCATCTGCTCAGTACAAACATTTTAAAATACATTGTCCAATTCAGCAACCTTTCATAATAAAACAATACCACTTCCCACCGGATGCATTACATTTCTTATATCACTTTATTAATGTAATTGAAATAAGGATCAAATATCTCTTGAAAGATGTTGAAAAATTAAAAATGTTAAAACAGTGTCTTTTTAGTTTTTTACATGTCTATGTATTGTATTTAAGGATCCTAGAATCTTTTATTTTCAGGGTCAGATGTACTAATAAATTGTAGGTACTAATATATCCTCTCCTCCCATCTTGATTGCTAATAAATGAAGCATTTTATTTTGTGGGTTAAAGTCTTGATGATTTGAGAGGGGTATGTCAGAGAGCAGCTAAAGTATTTTATCACTCTTCTGCTATCAATTTCACACTGGTAAGAAGCCTATTTTTTAAAAAATGAAATCTAAAATCATTGTTTTAAAATGGCATATATACATTTGGGACATGTCTGGAAAATTTATTAGTATTTCTTTTGCTTTTCTGTTGGTAAAGAGTTTTAAATATAAGGATATAATATATGCCCATGATATATCACAGGTTAATTTTTTAATGTTACAATGTTACATTTTTAACTTTGCCTTTCTGATTTATACTATGCTTCTGAAATAATCAAGAAATAATTGTTAAGTGAGCTTGCAGCTATACCAAATATACATAACAAATTTGACATCCTTAACTTTTGGAGAATAATCAAGAAATAATTATTAAATAAGTATGCACTTATCAGTAAATATACCTAAATTACACATTGAATCTAACATACTTGATTTTTGGGGAATGTAGATATTTAGTCAAATATATGTTTGTTTTTAATATAGATGTAATTTGTATTGTTAGCTCAACCTTAAATATTTATAACATACCTGGAAACCTCTTTTTATCATTTGATAGAACACTTAAAAGAAAGACTAGAGGATTATATTAAGCAGTGGAATGGCCTTGTAAAGATTTTTCGAAATGAAAGGAGAGAAGGTTTAATTCAAGCTAGAAGCATTGGAGCCCAGAAGGCTAAACTTGGAAAGGTAGATTACTGGTTGATAAATAAAATCCTTTTTTCCACATAGTCTCAATTTTGCTTTTAACAGATATTAATCCACTTATTGTAACCACAGTTCTTAATTGCAAAATTACATTTTAAAAAATAAACTCATCTTGTATTTTTATAAAAAAATATAAACTAAATTGAAATCTCCTTTCCTCTTTGTTTTTTAAAGGTTTTAATTTACCTTGATGCCCACTGTGAGGTGGCAGTAAACTGGTATGTGCCACTAATAGCTCCTATATCTAAAGACAGGTAATAATTTGCTTATTTCTATCCCTCAGGGATCCTATAAACATTGTAATTTTGTAGTATCCCAGACAGATAATCATTTTTTAAAATGGGTAATTTTTAACACATTTTTTCAGCTGCCCAAATAGAAGTTTGCAGGTTGGTTGATAAAACTATGCTTTCTCTACAAGACTAATTTAGGAAAAATACTTAACAATTTTTATCTAAAGTATATTTAGCACTGTAAATAGTTTAAAGTTCTGTTATTACTTAAAGACATTAATTGCATAATTGATTTCACTTGTAATGCAAACATTTGACAAGTTAATATCCATATTTACACAAATGAAGGCTACATTGAAATGAAGAATAAAAATCTAAGAAAGTAATCCTCAATGTGCAAAGTCGAATTGCATATGAATTGTCAGAAATAAAAGATATTATTTAAATTGTTCCCTCTTCTTCCTTTTAAATAATTAGTTTGGGTAATTACAGCAGACCACTAGTTTTTGTTTCATAGTGTTTAGAATTCATAAATGCACCTGTTAAAATAGTATATTTGTTAGCTTTAAATCAGGCCCAATGTTTTTAAAAAATGCATGATGTGTTTAAAAATGTATCTGTTAAAATAATATATTTGCAAGTTTTATATTGTTTTTTTTTAAATCGATGACATGTTTAAGAAACTGGCAAAACCACTTGACAGTCCCTCTGCCTCATGAAACCAAACAAGACAAATGCGTTTAACATCACACATTGTCCAAATGTAAAACATGCAATTTACATCATTCCCTTTGACAATTAATTTTCAAGAATCTATGCAGAAAAAGATAAATGTATTCTCAACATTAATTTGAATTAATTCTGTTAATTCATAATATCTATTCCTCAGTTTTGTTTTCTAGGAAAAGTAAGTGTATATCTGTGTACTGTATTTATTCAAATTATATTTGGATAAGGCATTAAAGATAGTGGGTAATCTATTAGATTAGACAGCTTAACCTTGTCTCTTCCCCTTCCATAAATATTTCAGAACTACATGCACTGTGCCTCTAATAGATTACATAGATGGGAATGACTATTCCGTTGAACCACAGCAAGGCGGGGATGAAGATGGCTTTGCCAGAGGGGCCTGGGACTGGAGCTTGCTATGGAAACGTATTCCATTAAGCCACAAAGAAAAGGCAAACAGAAAATATAAAACTGAGCCATATCGGTAAAGAACATGGTTTTGTTCTATTGATCTTTGTTAATTCATGCTTACCTAAATTCTTTCATTTTTCCCCCTTTCTTTTCCATGAACCATGGTTCGTTTAAATGTGCCATATACCTTCCTTCATCCTCACCATCATCATCCAAAATCCTGCAGAACCACATGTACTGTGCCGCTTATAGATGTCATAGATGGCAACACTTATAATATTGTACCCCAAGGGGGTGGTGACGAAGATGGGTTTGCTAGAGGAGCATGGGATTGGAGCATGCTCTGGAAGAGGGTTCCCCTGACCAAACGTGAGAAGGCAATGAGAAAGACAAAAACTGAGCCGTATCGGTAATCACTAAAAGGCTTAAATGTTTTTCTTTTTCTTAAGGATGTACTGACCTATTAAATACTTGCATGATCTTCCATTCTTAAAAATAATGCTTTAAAATAAGCCCTATCTTTTTTCACTAACCTGTGATCAAGCATTTCTAATATAATTAAAGTAACTTTTGCAACTTGTCTATAGTATGCTTATCTACTCAATTTTCTAAGCAACATGTAATACATAATTGCTGCTTTAGGAATTGCTTAGAATGTATGTTGCAATTTGCATATCCTTCAGATTATTAATGTATCCTATTTCAGTGCATGGTTATTATTCTTGTTGACAGAAAAGTAATGAGGCAGTTCAGGCATCAAAATGGGAAATAGCAAAGCATGTTGGTATCAGTGTAAGCTTGCTGACCTTCTGACATCTTGGGCCCGTTTCCAGTACATTGAATTGCCTTATATAATATTTTATTTTGTGTTGTATATTTTAACATGTTTGAATGACACTAAGATTAGTTTCAATTACTTAATAGTTGTGTGATAAAACTATTCTGTTATGCTATGCTGAAAGGGAAATAATAACAGAAAATTGTAAATGCCCAGCCATTGCCCAGTTTTTCTATTCAGTGCTGGGCCTACCCCAAAAGAAAGTAGAGAACACATCCAGGGCGAAGAGTTTTGATAGTTACTCCTGCAGAACAGCTGTGTGGCAGGAGAACACCTTGGTCAGAGCTCTCTCAAACTTGGTGTCAGGAGAGGAGTTGACCAGATTAATTGAAGTATCATTAACACTGATGACAACAAATTGCATGATACATTTGCTGTAAATCTTTTGCTGTTGTTGGTTTTTACAATTCTATTTAATTTTTTTCACCAATAAAATGGATATTCAAAAAGAAAATATACCTACCTAGAAAGGAATAAGATTATTCTAGTTTCCCTTTTCCCTGTCCCCATATTAATAGGCCTATGGTTCTGCTTTGATTCAATTATTCTTCACTAATACTGCAACCTGGCTTATTTTCTTTTCAAAGATTCTTTCCCTTCAGCTAAAGAAATGTGTTTTTTTATCATTTCCTTCAGTTTTTAAAAATGGAGGCATTGTTCTTATTTTACTTCGTGATTTATTAAATTTGATATATTTAATTGAAATTATAAAGCTTTGATAAATTAATTAAACATTTTTGCTTCCTAGCAGAAAAATATTTTCATCCATTCTCAAATTCCACTATTCAAAAAAGGGTTTTCAATAGTTTATAGCAGAAACTTCAATAGCATTCCAGTCACTTGGCCCACTAAGAGCTTTTTTTAATCTTTATGTGTTTTAATCTCTTCTGATACAACTTGATACAACTATTGGCACATGGTGAATAATGCCTCCTTATGTAAAAAATAAAACAAACTGTAATCCTGTTTTTCCTTTTAAGCTTGGAAAAGGAACTGTTCCATTCTAGCATTTTTCCTGTGTGTTATTGTTTAAAATTCTTTGAAAGAAAGAATTAAACATTTAATCTGTTTCAGTATTCCTAAATTCTGATTATTTTATTGTGACTTCAGAATCAATGCTTTATAATTTCTGCATATCTAAATTATTCCCTGTTACTTTAATAAAATAACAATTTATGACATGCTGCATGCAGACTCTTTTTGTTTATCTTCTAGATCGCCTGCCATGGCTGGTGGATTATTTGCCATTGAACGTGATTTCTTTTTTGAGTTAGGCCTCTATGATCCGGGTCTACAAATCTGGGGCGGTGAGAACTTTGAAATATCCTACAAGGTAAACAGTCATTCCAGAGAGTCTATTATCATTTTTCAAGTAAATGTGTGATCACTTTTCGTGACCTTCATTGATAAAGGGACTAAGTGACACCTCCATTCTTACAACCTGCTTCTAGTTAAGGTTATATAGACAGTTACATAGTACTCTTTCAGTTATGTAATCCTTCATTGTGGATAATCTTAAATTTATTTTTGTTTTGTTTTGTAGTTGAAGGCCAGTGTTTTGTTTCTTGGTGTGTTTTTTTAAGCTAAGAAAACTGGTTTATTTTTAAAAATAGCACATTTAATGATCTTGAATTTGTGCCTTATTTTCCTAAAATTTTGGGAGTTTGGCTTAAAAAGAAATTTGCATTGGTGAAGTTGGAGAACTCTTACATATAAGACTTAAAATATGGCACTTTTTTTTAATAACCACTTTGTAATTTTGAAGCTTGAACAAGGTCAGGTTGAATAATGTTGTACATTGTATAATATTGGATTTAAGCAAATCAGGAGTCAAACTGAATCATTTCTGTGGCCCTGAAAGTACCTACATTTTTACAAAGTGAATTACTGTAGATTGTTGGCTAGATAGAAGACTGTCAATTTCACTATACATGTTGTAGTTTGTCATTGGATAATCTTTTTGATGAAATGATACAAAAATACATAAAAACAGAAGTCCATTTATGACCTAGAGCAATATTTCTGAGTAAGCTACACGGATACAAAAATATTTAAAATTATCTATTCTGTTAAATTATTCCGAATGATATCAAGATTTTGGTAACAAAAAACAGTATTGATATAATATCTTCCAAGTCTCTAGCCACATCTGGGTTTATTTCAGTTAAACCTTGCTAATAAAGTCAGAAATTGTATTTCTTTAGTGTGCTAAATTTAATATATCAACTTGGAACTTAATGAACATTTTACTATGGTCTGCAAAAATAATACGGTTCAGACTTACATTGCATTTTTTGGTTTTAATGTAAGACTACGAAATGAATCTCTAAAATAACTTGCAGACATGACTTCATGATTTGGAATAAATCCAGTTTTTATAGTCTTGACTATTTTATTAATACTGAACATTATTATTATTTTTTTCTTTCAGATAAAATGTAACTGCTCATTAGCTTTAATTAGGGAAGACGTATTTCTTTGGTGATTTTGGTAGTAATGCTGAGAGTGCAGTTCAATTACCGTATTTTTCGGCATATAAGATGCAACTTTTTACCCCTGAAAAGAGGCTCAAAATTTGGGTGCATCTTATATGCCGCAGGTAGTCCCACCCACTCACTGGCCCCCACCCTTCAAGTCCTTCTTCTGCCTCCATAAAAATCATCCCCCACCTCA
>JANHFK010001544.1:43646-55548 GCA_036250565.1 Sibynophis collaris
AGAGCAAAGCAAGGGAGATTGCCCTTCTCAGAAATGGAGATGTATAACTGAGTATGACCTGCATATTGGTAATATGTTACCTATGCCTACTAATGATCATTTCCAAAATGTACATTTAGAAACTGAATAGTGGGACAGAAAGGCTGACTGGAGCTCCTGCATATTTGATGCCTCAGCCTCCACCATAGTCATTTGAGCCCAGCCCTTCAGGAAGGTAGAATACAATTATAAAATTGAGCTTTATGTTTCCACCCTTCAGAGCTGGTCCAGAAGGAGATTGTGCTAGATTGTACCAAGTCATTTGAGGACCAGGAGGGTCACACTTCCTAACCGAATCTTATAACAGACAACTCTTACTTAGGTGCTCACATATTTAAGTCCTAAAGCTTTAGTTACAGAATTTTATTTTCTTGCTCAAAAAAGAATATTTTTATTGGGTCTGTTTTTTCTTTTGTGTATGTATTGCTAATATATTTGAATTCCTTTGTATATTTTTCTTTATGGTGACAACCCTAAATAGCAGTTTGTTAAAAACTCAAGATTCATAGAATTGTCAGGATTAGGCAGGTTGCTCCAACAAATAGTTCCTAACCTATATTCCTACTCTGTTGTTGAGAAGTTAAAGAAAAACCTAATTTGATGTTTTTAATTAAAAACTAATAGCTTATTGTTTTTACTTTTCAGAATCTTCATAGATTTACTCACATCTCATCAGGGAAATGTTTGGACCGTTCAGAGGTTCTACATCAAGTATTTATTTCAGATTGTGACTCAAATAAAGCAACACAAAAATGGGAAATGAACAATATCCTAAGTGTGTAGACAAAATAGCTGCATCTACCTACTGACAAATGTAATTTGTATAGAACTGAAAATAACCTGAAAACTGCTGCAACTGTTAACTTGTATAGCTGGGAGCCTGGAATGTCCTGATCTGGATGAAGGACTTAGATGAACTGTGATAGATTTATCATCTGCAGTTAATGTTTACAAAAACTGCTCTTACCTTAAACGTCAATAGATGTTTACATCTCTTTGCTTTCTTTTAGGATGTTGTTTTATGATGCTCTGGCTTATCATTTAAAGTGCTTTGACTTGTTTCACTGGAACAAAGTTAGAAGCACAAGCTTGGATCCAAAGTAGTAGGAGGTTGTTTCTACATGGGTAAGAGGTCATTTCCTTTTTCTCTTATGGTGACAACCCTATCCTTGAGCCCTCCTTAAGGACCTTCTGTAAACTTTCTGAATGGTGTAAAGGGCTGAAAATCGGCAACTTCCCAGGTGTGATTAAGTGCCTTTCACTTGGGCACAAGCAAAAGAATTGGATCCAAGTATTTGTTGTCTTTTTTGGGATTACACTCAGGGGTTTGCAGGCAGTTTGTTTTTTTTTAATTCCAACATTCACACTTGAAAAAAAACTTGGTATATAATATTGGGATTATTGACTTGTTATATATTGTTTTGTTTTTACATTTTACTAAGCACTGCCACAGGTTTATAGCCAAGGTGGCCTTCTTTCACAGTCATGCTGCTTTTTTGAAAAAAGAATCTTCAGTATATTTAGTGCCTCCTTAATTTTTCTTCCTTAACTAACCAGAGAAATTCATTACAGCATAAGTATATTGAAGTCTCTCTTTTCTTATTAGAAACAGGAAACATTTGCAATGCCCTCATTATGTTTAAATAATGTTCTAATTTTACTAGTATACTCTTTATTCCTAATTAGTACATTAAATAATTTGTGCATAAAGCATACCAATAATGTGATATGAGTGTCCAAAATAGTAATGTTGAAACATCTTGAACATTTTGAATGATTAAATTGGTGTAAAGGGTAGCACTTAAATCTATGAACCATTTGTGTGAAATAGCATTGAAACATATTAAGTCTTCTCTAATTTGATGCCTCAAGTGGAATTTGTTGCAGATACAAGCACTAATTTCCCTGCTATATTATCCCTTATGTAACAAAATATGTCAGAAATGAAAAAATCTATATCTGCCTAATATGGAATAGCAAAATTTATCTAGTTCAATTTATAAACTTGAATCAAATTTCTTAACAATTTCTGAATTATTTTACAGGCAGTATTTGGTAAGAAATCTATCTATGTATAGTAGAATTGGAGAGTGGGTTTTTGTTTCTTTGGTACATAACTTGAGAACTTCATTCTTCCAAATAAATAGTTTAATTAAGAGATGTTTTGAACAATTAGATTTGCCCATAGCACGAAGTCAAAATCAAACATATAAAATTAAATATATACAGCACATTAGCATTGTGCTGTGACTCTGTTTCAGTTTCAGAAATGTACTTGGGAGAATTCAGTGATATAACATAATATCTGTCTTCATTTTTTAATGTATTTCTTTTCATGAGAACACAAGAACTGTAGAGGGAAGCTGTGCAATCTAAAACTGCTTTAGAGTTGCATGCAGGTTCTATAATCACACTCCTATACTTCCTGAACCACCTTTTCCAAACTATTTTGGAAGCACTGCTCAGCCCTAACTAATTAAAAAAAATACTTAAAAAGAGTTTGGTTAATAAAATACATTTTTGGTGAAAATGAAAAGTCCACATTAAATATTTAGTTTTAAAGAGTGATTTCAATAATTACATTGTGGGTCTGATTTGAAGTGCTGTACACCAATATTCTACTGAAACACTTAATGCATAGAATCAATGAATTCAGATTCATTTTAAAATTAGATGATTTTTTAATGATTTTATTTGAATTACAAAAATGAGCAGCATGGTAGTTTAGTGGTAAAGATGCTTGTCTCCCACTTGGAAGGTGGAGAGTTCAATCCTAGGTGGCGGCAGTTGTTTCCTAGAGCGCAAAAAAAAAGAATATCTACTGCAAACTCTGAGTAGCATCAGTAAGGGGATCCAGCCAGTAAATGCTCAGTTCCGTCCAGTAGCCCCGACCCTAACCCGAATTAAAGGATTACGGGGCCATAAATAGGGAGTTTATTGAATTACAAAAATAATTTCATTAGTGCAAATCTTTGACACTGATTTTATCTACTCCTAAAAGAGAGTGATGAAGATTCTTTATTTAAAAGGATAAATGCTGACCTTAAGACCAGATACATGTAATTTAGTTTTAGGGTGATTTTATTTTTAAACTATCTGTCTTTTGGGTATTAAAAAGTGTTAAAAACTTAGAAGTAAAAGTGGAAGAAGATGGGAAAAGGGTGATAAAATTTCTGGGCATATTTAATATTTCCTTGAATAAAATTATTTCATTTTTGAATATATATTAATCATATTACTATGCATAAGTGAAAGAGATTGCACGTTGTGCAAGTGTGTATGTGCTAAATGGGTATTGTTTGCAATCCATTTAAAATGATACTGTATGTGAGAATGGATCTGTATTTTTAAAGGTAAATCTTATAACATAAACCGTTACTCCTAACGATTTTTCATACTGTAACCTGCTTTTTAAGAAGTAGATCCCATATTCTTGCTCTGTAAGTTGATCACTATGCATTTTTACTCATTTTATAAATTTGATTTATGCAGATTTTGATACACTGTATGTTTCTGTAAAGATTGTATAAATCTAAAAAAGTTTTACAAGAAATAATCTGGGGATTTTTCTGTATATCTTCTGGGCTGCTTGTTTTTTAGATGAAGAAATAAATTTTAACTTGTGGGTTTATAATATGTTTGCACCAATAATTGAACATGTTCATAATTAATCAAAATATTGAGAAAGTATATATATTTAATGCATACATGAAATAAGGATTCATAGATGGATGGATAGATTTTTGTGCTGCCTCATCATAGTGGGTGGGTTTTGTTTCTGGGATGAGAGAAACAAACAATAACAGGAGTGTGTGCCAGAAATGTATATTTCCAACAGGGTTTCCCAACTCGAAGATCATCCTAGCTGCCGAGTTAAAGCAAGTTGACACTTAATCTTGGCCATAAGCAATATAGGAAGGTGCTAGAAGGGATTATTATATTAACAGCATCAATTCATACTACATAGAAGAAGGCAGTGATCAAGCACTCTTATTTTTACCAAGAAAACTACATAATGTCAAAAATATGTGAAGTGGAAAATGAGTTTTTCTCTATGGATAGAAATAAAACATTATACCTTAGAAATTTGGCTGACTCAATCCAGATGGAGGTGGTGGCTACTCCAGTGGTCAACCCAGATCCACCTAATGCAAAATCCGAATAATTCAGATCTCAACTGAGGCAAATTTGGAACAATATTCTAGGCAAATAGGGCATTTCAGAGACCCTTCTGCTTCTCTTTTGCATGTGGGACGCGCAGCATCCTGTCCTCTGCAGTGGATACCTATGCTGCATATCTTCCAAGCACCTTGTTTCCCCACAGCTTGAACACATGCACCCTATATTTTTAGCCTCACCATACTGCATTCACTTCTCATGCCTTTCTACCACCACTGGCATTTTCCTTGTTATTCCCATCCTGAAAAGCCTTTGGTAAAATAGCCAGCTCTGAACCAACAAAGCACACAAGTTTGATCCATGCAGAAGCATACCTGATCCATACATGGAATAATGTGTTTATTTCTAAGACAAGAATATTAAAGTACCTGTGTTTCCCAGAAAATAAGACCTGGTCTTATATATATTTTTGGGCTCCCAAAATAAGCATTAGGGCTTATTTTCAGGGAAACATGATTTCAGGGTGATCAGCCTGGCTGGGCACCCCTCCAAGATACTCACAAAAGGCACCAAGTGCATAGGTGCTGACATCCAGCAGCAACTTCAGCCTATAGGTCCCTTGGTTAGAGCATTCTGGAGTTGAGCAGCCCATGCAGCGCAGGTGAGTTGATTACTTGGTCCAAGCAGCAGACGGCAGAGGCGCGCGAGTGAGGCAAGCAATCCATATGTGGGCTGCAGGCAAGCTGATAGGCAGTGGGATGGAATGGTCGGCCAGCCACGGGTCTTTGGTCTCTCAGCTTGCCTGGGGCCCATGCGGCACATCCGGATTGCCTGCCTTCCCCTCGTGTCTCTGCCTCATCTGCTGCAGTGCTGCCGTGCAAAGATGAGCCTGCCATAGCTGGCCAGCCACTGCGGCCCTCCATCTCTTGGCTTTCCCATGGTGCATCTGGATCATGTGCCTCCCCCCGCCTCTGCCTGCTGCTTGGACAGGTAATCGCACCCTTGCGCTATTCAGGCTGCTGCTGCTGCTGCTGCTGGGCACATCAGCCCCCGTACCTTCGCCGCCTCCAATACTTGGGGCTTATTTTGGAGGTAGAGCTTACATTAGGAGCACGCTAGTCAGGCGCAGGCTTTTATTTTGAAAAGCAGTTTGTATGAAGGCAACTCTTGCATCAATTTGCACTTGAAAATAGGTTTGTGCTGGTGTGTGCACTATTATGTGTGTTGGTAGAAGAGAATTCAACTTTCAAGTACCTGTTTTAAAAAGCAGTAAGGTATTAAGGTAAGAATCAATATGATTTTGAGACTTGCTGTGCTACAAAAGGGAAGTGTTAAAAACTTAAGAATTGCATTTCCCAATGTAGCCATTCTGTAGATGACTCAAACATAAATATTCTTGAATTGGAGTAAATGGAATGAAGATTTTCCATCAAACTTTTTATTTCATTTAGATTGTTAGGCTGCATACTTAACTTTAAAAGTAACTAGGTCTTGAACAAAAAGCAAATATAACTCTTAACTTTTCATTGGCAGACATAAAGTATCAACAATTTGGACATTTGGCATATCCATTCTATTCTCAAAGATGTGTTTATGCTTACAAACAGATGTTCAGTATGAACATAGTTTTATATCATATTCCTTATCCATATACTACAATTAAAGTATATAATTAAGCTGAATTTGCTGCAAATTTATCTCCATATATGCAATAATTAATAAAATCCCTACAATGATTATTTTCTACTATAAAAAGGATGTAATAAATCTAGAAATAGAATGGGGGGGAAAATGAAAGAAAATTACTAAGGAAGTCAGGGGAAGGCTTGCCAATAGAATATGCTGCCATGATTTCTGCTGAAACTACAACAATCAAGAAATTATATAGCACGCACCAAAGAAAAGTGGAATCAGGAAAACACATAGTCTGATCCTGCTTGCTCCATAAAGTCATTCTAGGATCCTGCCAGGTTTTACTTAGTCAAAACTCAAAATCATTTTGAATTTTGGTTCTGCTGAAATGCTGCCACATTTAATGATTCACAGAATGTCTTGAACTTGAAAAGGGAGCTGCAAATGGGAAAAATAGCTATATTTTTCATGTGGAAATAGGAATGTTTTAGTTGTACTTCAAATATATCTCATTAATTCAGCATTCTGTACCACAATTGCCTAATAGACACCTGCTATACACAGAAACAGATCTCGTCTTGTCACATAAAGGAACTAAAATTCTTTTATTATCAAAGTTGCCTTTGATTCAGGAGGAAGAAATAAAGCATCAAAATAAGTTGTCAGTGATAGTCTCATATTTCAAATTTTAGTTCTTTCTAAAAAATCTTCCTGAAAAAAATATTGATTCCAAACTGAAAGCCAATTGAATCATCCAAATCACTCTATTCAGCTATTTCAGTGTAGTGCAGTTTTTACACATCTAGCCTTACTGAAAATCATTGAGTGATTATGAGAGCCACTGACTCCAAGCTACCATATAGCTTTGGGGGGGGGGGGGACTATATATGCAACCTGAGCTCCTAAATGAAAACTTGGTATAAATCTAACAAGTTTTTTAATCATAAAGACACGTTTCCCCGTTACCTCTTCTTCCTAAAAACAGAACTGAATGTAGCGAGCTTGTCAATCTGAATCAGTTGTTCAAAAACTTACATTCTTAGCAGCCATAAAAATGAAGAGGAGCTTGCAAGCATCAGACTCAAAAAGGATTTATCGATATTTTGCAACTATACAAAACCAGGTCCAGAACCATAATAGTCAGAAATTTATCAGAATACAGATCCTCTTCAGTAGGAAACGGCTGGGAGGCATATGGAAACATATCCCAACTTTCTTTTTGTGATTTCTTTCTTAATGCTCTTAGATGCTGTAAAGATGGAATTTTAAAAGCTCCTGTGTAAGTTTAAGTAGTATTGTGTAATAACTTAGATATTTTGTCCTACGTTGATGAGAAACAGTGAAGATTAATGAAGCAACATATTTTGTGACAGACTTGCCTCCAGAAGAATTGCTCCAATACTGGAGGTTTTTAAGAAGAGATTGGACAATCATTTATCTGAAATGGTATAGGGTTTCCTACTTCAGTAGGGGGTTGGACTACAAGGCCTTCAAGATCCCTTCCAGTTGTTAATCTGTTACATGTAGTTTAGAAATTATTTCACAATGGAATTTAGAAGTACTTTTAATTTCTAACATTAAAGACAGAAAAGTAAATAAAACTCATCAATTTTCAAACCAAGGTGTCAAATACAGTGCTTAATTCTACAGCACGGTCATGTAATGTATTGTCTCAGGAGTTTAATGGCACATCCCCAGATATTCTGCACATGCCTAAAATCATATGCTTGGGAGACAGCATTACTTCGGCTTCACTGTTGAATTGACCGCTTAGTTCTGGAGGGGGGGAGTGGCAAGCCACTTGATAACAGCTGAACATTGGAGCCTAAAATAGCAAGAGTGGCTCCCTGCAAAGCATGCGGTCATTGCCTAAAATGTCCCGTGCACCAATTCCACTTTACCAGAGGCGGAGCTCGGTCCAATGAGGAATTGTTGCTTCTTATCCGCCATTTTTCCAAGCTTTTCTTGGAAAACTCAATGAAGTTTACTGACGAGTCCGGGTGTTTTCTCTTATGTTCTTCATGATACATTTGCATGAAATATGCGTTCGAGGACATTTTGCCCGAGGCCTGTTGGGATTGCCTTAACCCATGTTGTGGCAAAACTGCCACCTGGGAAAGCCAAGAGAAATCATCAAAACCATAAAAAAGCAAAAGTTAGAATATTTTGGACATGTGTGTGGCACCCAGGAAAATACAGCATAGTTCCCTTAATCTTCCAGGGAAAGATTGAAGGCAAATGAGGTCCAGGCAAGAAAAAGTGTGTGCAGAACTTCAATTCATCAGGCAATCTGATGCATGTTGACTTAGAAGAGACTTTCTATTGAGGTTTCTTTTGGATTTTGAAAAGTTCCAATTTAATCAAATTGTTGACAAAGAATAGTATCATTCTTTCCACTTTATACCGTATGATTCCGTTTTGCCTAGTCACTACAGGAGCGTCTTTGAAGTGTCTTGTTTTGCACTATAGATTTAGCATTACCATAAATCAGATGTACTGGTTTATTCCCTGTACATCCAACCAAATCAAATTCTTTGCTTTAAAAAAGATCTATATATATATATTCAGAATTGTAAAGCCTACACATATGTTCCTCTTGGCTTCTAGGTGCTCGTTAAGAAAGGATTTTTTGAAATGACCATTAGATCATTAGTGTTTCATATACAATATTATATTCACATGCTCTGATGCTAAGAAGTTAGACATTCTATTCCCCCTCCCCATCTGAAAGGAACTCTGTCCCAACTGCCAGTTGCCCTACATGAACACATACTGATGCTAAGGAGCTAGACATTCTACTCCCCCTTCCCACCTGAAAAGAACTCTGTTCCAACTGCCAGTTGCCTCACATTGTTATCTCAGTTCAAACTGGTAGATTTTCTATTCCTTCACTCAGGAGCAGTCTGGGGCTCCTTACAGTACTAAACGTCACTACCTCACCAAAATGTTTACGCCTTCCACCTATGAAACTGCTTCCAAACTCAAGGTGGCTGGACATATATTCCCTTATGAGTTTCAATCACCGACCACCACCACTGAGCCAACGGATTGTGAACCGAATTTCTCCTGCATAGTGGCCCAGCCCCAAATCACTTCTTCACTGACCTCCTCAGTTCAGATGAATCTGTTTCTTCTACTGTAACACCAGTTAAAGGGAAAAGAGAGAAAAAAATGAAGGAAAAGATTTACAGATGCGATTAGGAAAACACAAGTAAGGGAAGCTGCAAAAAAGTATCGTCAAAGTCCTCCCGAAGTCAATAGGCTGTAAAAAAGCATGTATCTAATAACCCTTACGTTAATCAGGCAGTTGCAGCTAAATACAATGAAAAGATATCACAAATCAGATCAATGTCTTGGACTAATAAGTATTTGTCTGGTTTTAAATATGAACCTCAGATTGATTACTCCAGGAAAAAGATTGTTGATCTCGGACCTCGGTTACCCTGTGCTTGGTGCTGTGCCCTGAAATGGTCCTGAAATGGCAGGATGAGACTCCCAGATGTGCTCCTGATTCCCCTTGAGCCCTACCCTGAACCCTTACATAGCCTTCTCACCCACCAGCATCCAATGGCAGGATACTTTCTTTCTGCTGCCCAAAAGTACAACAGATGCTTCCAAATGACATCTTCTGGAGCCAGAGAGGTGAAAGAGGAAAATTTTATGCCAACATTCAAAGTGTGGGGACAAGTCTATCATAGGACAGGGAGTATCATGGCAGGGCCTCAGCAGCAGCCTTCATTTCTCCAGATATACTTTGTTGGTGATGATGACAATGAGAAGGACATCCGTTGTGGAATTACCTGGGCATTAATCCAGAACTGGTTAGCCAACTCCATAAGTTGCTGCATGAACACAAGTATATTCTGGAACTTAAGGCTGCTGTTGATTCTGTTCCTATGAGCCACAAGGACTTCCAAGTGGTGATTAACACAGATAGGAAGCCTTCTGCAGAGCACCAAGCTTGTTTCAATGCCCCCATGACTACAGAAGTGGCTGTTCTCATCGTCGGCCAGGATTTTGCGAAGAGAGATATTGTTCTCCACAGCAGGCAACAGGTTGTTATGAATCAGTGAGATGCATCATGCCTATGACGGTCTCAAATACCTTCTGATGTTCTGTCGTGGAGAAGATGACTATTACATTAATATACCTCAGTGCAACGCAAAGACCAAGGGTCCTCTCAAGAAGACCATGATGCTGCTGACTTTTATAGCTACATGGAATGTTATGGCGAAGAATGCTACCTTCTCCTGTTCCACAACCTTCTCAATCTATTTCTGGTTGATATGTATGCGAAAATTGAGAGTGAAAGACTCAATTGGACTCGTAACAACCAAAAAAAGCTGAGAAGTGAGGGGTATGTGTACCTGAACGCCATGACAGGCAGTTATCACAGCTTGGCAAAATGGTTGTGCTGCCATCTTCTTTCACTGGAAGATGCCGCTACATGCATGAGTGAACTCAAGATGCGATGACGTATGTGCGCCATTTTGGATGACTGATCTATTCATTACATTTACCTGCAATCCAAAATGGCCAGAAATTGTACAGCTCTTGAAACAAGGACAAAAATCTCACAATAGACATGACATAGTAGCAAGGGTTTTTCACGTGAAAGTAAAACGTATCATGAAGCTCTTCACTAAAGGTTGCATCTTTGGAAATACATGTATTCCGTGGACTACTCATTAATTTTCAAGCTTCAAGGGTCAATTTATCAAGCCCGATCGTAACTACTCATTAATTTTCAAGGTTGGTGTCAATTTATCAAGGCCAATCACATAGTAAAGCACAGGTATTCAGCTAGTCACTAATAAAAGTATTGAAGCTTATAGGAACCAGGAATAGTCTTTTGACACTTAATACTACTTTTCAATGTGTTGAGGAAGTATTAATGAGAATTCTTTAAATACAATTTTTCCAAGTCAACAATGCAACCTCTTAAGCAGCATGCCATCCACCTCACACTAAACTTAATTTAATAATCAACATGTCATGGGATACTTTGCTAAATGTTTTGTGTTATGTCTGTTAAAACTGTCCAATAGAAAAAGAATAAGATTTGTTCTTGAAAAATCCATGTTGACTTATTTTATTTATTAAATTTATATGATACTCATCTCACCAAGAAGTAACTCTACTTGTAATTAACATTCATCTTTACTTAGGGATTTCCCATGTATGGATGTAGATTATTTCATGTACTTTGCTAATCTCCTTCCACCCCTTTTTTCTGAAAAGATATAATATTATAAGATTGGAAAAACTGTATGATTTCTACAAACACATAAATATTGTAATCTGAAATCATATAAGCTTATGCAATGCTTCAAAGGCAGTTGCTTCAAAAATGCAATTACTCATGTGGTACCAGTTAAAGCAAATGCCTCTTTTCCCAAGATTGTATGGCTACCCTCTATTTGCTACACAATCCCAGGAACTGATGTTTAGGGAGTTGCACACAGGTACTATATGCATAAAATAAAATAAAATCCTACAAGCTAGGCTCCAGCAGTATGTGGATCGAGAACTACCAGAAGTACAGGCAGGATTTCGAAAAGGTAGAGGAACTAGAGATCAAATTGCCAACATACGCTGGATCATGGAGAAAGCTAGGGAGTTCCATAAAAACGGCTACTTCTGCTTCATTGACTAGGCTTTAGCGTAGTCAGTGAAGCAGAAGTAGATGTTTTTCTGTGTGGATCACAACAAATTGTGGCAAGTTCTTAAAGAGATGGGAGTACCAGACTATCTTATTTGTCTCTTAAGAAACCTATATGTGGGTAAAGAAGCAACAGTGAGAACTGGACATGGAACCACTGATTGGTTCAAAATTGGAAAAGGAGTCCGGCAAGGCTGTATACTGTCACCCTGCCTTTTTAACTTATATGCAGAGCACATCATGAGAAAGGTGGGGCTAGATGAATAAAAAATTGGAATTAAGATTGCCGGGAGAAATATCAACAACTCAGATATGCATAAGATACCACTCTAATGACAGAAAGTGAAGAGGAACTAAAGAGTCTCTTGATGCAGAAGAAGGAGAGTGCAAAAGTTGGCTTGAAACTCAATATTAAGAAAACTAAGATCATGGCATCTGGCCCTCTCAATT
>JANHFK010001544.1:55648-70379 GCA_036250565.1 Sibynophis collaris
TATGTCTGTTCACCGCCCTGAGTCCCGGAAGGGAGAAGGGCGGTATACAAATTCAATAAATGAATGAATAAATGAATGAAGGGATCTCTTAGAGCAGTGGCCCGTACTCTTTTGGGCTCAGGGACCAGACGAGGGCATGGTTTTGCATGCTATCTAAATACCACATGCGCAGGTAAAACTTTGCTCGCTTGCAGGGCCTGGTTCCCAACAGACTGCAGACCAGTACCAGGGATTGGGGACCCCTGACTTAGAGAAAAATGACAGTCAAGTAAGTACTGTTTCCAATCTTATTTAGGAAATAGTACTAAACTTCTTGTGCACAACTGTTTACTGGAATTGTTCTTTGCTGGAATAGTTTTCAGTTCCTGAAGATCAATTTGGGTCACTGCTTCTTACCTTCTCATGTTGCCTGCTTAATAGAAAAGTATTTCTAAATTTATCTGTATTCAAAATTAAATAATACAATCCTTAATTGATTAACTTTTTCTCTCCTTGGATTTGCTCTTAAAACAATCTTATTTTTGACTAAAATGTTTTGTATACACAGGATGCAATCTTATTTAGATATCTATGAATAGGTTTTAGTAAAAGTGAACTTCTAAGTAAACATTTAGAGTCAAAATGTACTTATTTAAATTTCCATACAACAATGCTTAAACACATAGTTTATTTTTCCCAGGACACCTAAGCCTAAAAGTTAAATTGGATAGTAGAAGTGCAAGTTTTAGAAGTGCAAGTTCAGTTTCCAAAATGCAAAAAAGATGGCAACTGTAATAAGGCTGAAATCAGACTCCAATGAAAACTTTTATACAATTTGGAACTTTCAATAATTTTCTTTGATTTTATCTCTATTAAGCTTTGTAATTCACAAGTAATTGTTTGTAATTCACAAACAAGCCTTATGTCTTAAGTCTTATTTCACTTCAAAGTCTTTATTTGTGTAGAATACTTTCACAATAATTATTTCATTCTTTCTTCCAACCATATTTTTATGGAATCCCTGGTTGATTGTAGCTCCATTACAGTGCAAAAGAAAATGATGTTTTCAGACAGAATCTACTACTACAAGGTCTCTACGTACTGAAAGTCTTCTAAAAGTAATGTTTAGAATTTGGAAGCCCCTATATTTTAAACAGGAAAAAAACATAGATCACAATGTTAGGAAGGGTATTATTGCTATTTCCAGTTTTAAATATTTTATCATCTAGCACTTGATAATTAACTGACATTCTTATTAGATATGGCAAGGCATGTGCTAACATGCTAATGTTTAAAATTAACTCCTGCCATGGTGACCATTTTTCATTCCAGATCTGCTCACTATAGTAAGTTACTGAATGAATAATCCTTCATTGTAACTGTAATAGCAAATATTTTTTCATCTTCCCCAATTTTTATTGAATTTTTAACCATCTTGCTAATACAAGTTCTGTAGTTTTTAAGAACTTTAAAACTATCTTTTATCCAAAGGAATTTCCTGACCAGAATGTTATGTTGCCTTTTAAAACTCAGGCATCCCAGTTGACATGGAGCTAGTCCTGAAATCCAATCCCTGCAAAGTGGCTTTTTCATTTCCTTTTGCTGTCATCAGTTACAAATATTTTAGGCAAAATTAACGTTTATTAAAGAGGCTCAAATCTACATAACATATACTCCCTATTGTTTAGGATCTGAAAAGGTTAATTCCTGCACATAAAAAAAGAAATGGCGTTGGTTAAAAAGAAAACAAGTTTCAAAAGAAGTCATGGATCTTATGCTAAAATGCTAACACACCTTTATTGAAAGCTAATAATGAAGCCTAAAGTTTCACGTTACAAGTATCTCAAATAAGAACTGTATGCAGCAATGGCAACTCCTATGGGGGAAGTCACTGGAGAAATCAATTGTTATAGTGGTAAAAGGAAAGCAGGCTGTCAGAGAACATGGTGTCTGGACACTATCAAAGCTGACATCAGCCAAAGCATAGAAAAACTCAAAGCAATGCAAGATCAGAAGATATGGAGACTTGGTCCTTAAAATCAAGAGTCAAACATGACTGAATAGAAACAACCCTATTGCTGCCTGATGTTGGTAAGGTTTTTTTCTCATTTTATATACTTATTTCATAAGACTTTAGTATAGCTATTAGAAAACACATTTTAGAAAATATGTACTGCGCTATATTAAAATTAGTGTTAATAAAATCATTATTAAAATTAACCTTGAAAGTTAATTTAGTTGAATAATGGCCGTATTTTCTTTTTCAAATGATTTGTATTTTGCCTGTAGGGAGGAAATATTCTACAAAGTTCGACAGTTGCCAGAATATTTTCTACAAGACTACGTCCTCTTGAACCGAGAAAAGGGTTCGCAAGAAACCGTCTGAAAGAGTTACGCTTTTAAAGGCGCTTCTAGAAAATGCAGCAAGTTGGAGATCTGCTCAGTCATGGAGAAAAGCAACTGCAAGCACCGCGCTTTATTGCTTCCAGGAGACAGACTGCAGCAAAAGACGACAAAGCAAAGGCTCTATTTTCTCCCTCCCGAAACCGTCAGTACAGATTTCAAACATCAACGGCTGCACGAAGCGCCGCCCCTTCTAACCAGGTGTCCTCTATCAAACGTCAATTAGATAGACATAGTACATGGTACTGCGCGTATTGCAGCGTAAGACCTTTCCATAGCCGTTCCACTGTAATAAATCGAAGGAGATCTTGTTTTGGTGCTTCCGCCTAATAAGACGACAGGAAAGAAGAGAAGCCCTTCATTCGCCGCCTTTCCGAAGGCTGCTCGCCACAGCCAGTAAAATGGCTTGCGCACGCGCATCCAAGCGAACGCCCGCTAAGCCGCCGCGCTCCATCGCTTTGTAAATACAGTCCTGCTTAACACCAGAGGTGCATCTTGGGATTTGTAGTCCGTACTCTCGCTCCTTTAATGGAAGGCGAGACAGGAAAACTACTTTTCCCGAGAAGCCCCGGGGAAGATGAGGAAAGGCGGAGGAGAAAAACAGCACCGGGGAAGGTTGTTGCTATTGCAATTTGGAAACAACCGAAAAGTCTACAGCAGGTTGAAAAGAGTGCGGAAAGGAGCAAACGGAGTTGACCTGTCCGTAGCTTTACCAAGGAAGGAGGCGGAATTCTAATTACTTCGGGGAGGCAAGATTCTGGAGCCGCGGCTGCTTCAGGGGAAAGGCTGGGCTTTGCTTTTTACAGAAAGAAAGGAGGAGGGAGGGTGGCGTTTCTCGTTCTCCCCTCAGTGTCAGTCTTGGGAGCGAAAGGAACGGGCATTTTGTACCACTCTCATCTACAGGACTCGGGGCGTGTCCGACTTTGCAGTGTAGCCCTTGCCCCTTGGCATTGCGAGAGGACTGCAAGAGGCCGAGTGGCCTTCCTCCGATCCCCTCCTGACAAAAGGAGACGGAGGCGGTGTCTGGAAGGGGAGGGGGAGCGTCAGTAGCAGGAACGACGCCCAGTTGAGTTACTTTACTTCAGTGGGTTAGTCTTACCGGAGCAAGCCCGCACCTTAAGCAGGCGGGCGATGAACGGCTTTGGCCCCGAGGAGGTGACCCGCGGCGGGGGAGAAGCCGCCGCCGTCCCGGCCGTTGTAGCTAACGCCACCGCCGCGGTGGAAGTCCTGCCGCCTCCGCCACCCCTTCCGCAGCCGACGGCCGGGCTGGGAGCGACTTCGTCGGCTGCTGTTGCGACAGCCGCGGGCTCAGCCGGTCCCCTTGGGACTGCAGGACCCGGTGCTGGGCAGTTATGCTGCTTACGGGAGGAGGGCGAGAGATGTAACCGAGCTGCGGGCAACGCTAGCTTCAGCAAGCGGATCCAGAAGAGCATCTCGCAGAAGAAGGTGAAGATTGAGCTGGACAAAAGTGTAAGTGTCTTAAATCTGCGGGGAGCTCCTGGCTTTGGTTGATTTGGGATTATCCCATGACCCTTTTAAAAGCCGCCATCGCCAGCCCCATATAACCTCGGCAGTGGTGGTTACGGTAAAGAAGACAAAAGCGAACCGACTGCGGGGAATGAATGGGAAAGATGCTTTTCCGGACAAGCCAAAGGTTCTGTGGTCTGGTTGTGTTGGTTTCTAGTTCCTTTCATTTTAGCATGGTTTGGCTGGCTTTCTCTCTGGAAAAACAGCTTTCTTGAATGGGGAAGATGTGCCCTTTTCTTACAGCCCATTCCAGCTTTTTGTAGCGACCTGTGTTTTGTCTATATTATGTATTAAATATTTATTTGCATGGAGAAGGCTTTAGAACTGAAAAAGACGTGACAGTGGCGATATATCTGATTTTTCTTTTCTTCCTTGCAGATCTTTGAAGGGTTAGCTGTTACAGAGCTTTTTGTTTCTGTTTTTGTTTGCTCTTGCTGTTTAGTTGGCCGTGGGCTGACGCTGCAAAAGCCGAGCAGCCTCAGCTACTGGCCTTTGTGAGTGGTTGGAAGTAGCTTCTCTTGTTGCTCTTTTATGCTTTTGTCTGTCTTCATCTCATTCTTTTCCCCTTGAACATGGTGGTGGAAATTAGCATAAAGTCGTGTGAGGGGCTCTAGGCAAGAAATTGCAAATACTGTTCATCGCTGTTCATACCGATCGTTGGTGTGGCATATGTGTTACACGAAGCACTAAATTTGTTTCCCCCTGGAGAGGACAGTACTTGACTGCTCCGCCTCGTGCTGCAGCGTTGCACGTCCCATTTTGCTACTCTGTCGTCTTCCTCTTGGCAGCCATCAAGCTCTTAGAAAACCTTTCTTTTTAAAATACAAAATGCCCCAAAATATGCGGTATTCGTCGCTTCTGCACACATTGCTAAACAAAAAAATGAGAAAAACCCCTTTAGTGCGAGACATTCCTAAACTCGAAGCACGTAATCCAGACACTAAACGTCTGTCAGGTTCTACCTCCCTAATGTAGAGCGGATACTTGTGATTTTTTTCGCCGGAAAGAACAAGTCTGGGATATGTCTCGTTATCGGTATTGATGGAATTAAAGAATATTGTTAAATGTTGGCATTGTATGCAATGATTAATTTGAGAAATCGCATGAAGATTCACATTTGGGGGGGGGGGCGGAAGAGTGTGTGTGATCTTGCTGCTTGCCAAGCATGCTACTTATTTCTAAACCAAAACAAAGATGATAATAAACTCTTCCAGTGTGATCCTTAGTGGATTAATAGCACAACTAGAATATTTATTTTTACTAGAAAATTAGAATTCAGTGAGATATTCTGTCCTTAGCAAATGGATTTAGAGTTGTTACTTTATTGTACACTGCTAGATACTTTCTTGACAGGAAGCATTATTAGGTTCTGTAAAACGAATAAATATAGTTAGATGTGTAATGCTTATCCATTCTAGTACTTTGTGGGGGCTTTTATGCCATACTGGAAGTGTAGTATGAAAATTAGTGCATTTTTCATGTTGCTTTGGATTAATCAGCATACCCTTATGCAAACTAACATTGCGTTGATTCACAATCACACACTCTGGAAGAAATAAGTAAAACCCAGGTCCTAGAACATAAATTACTGTCATGTAATACCTAGTGGATAACGAATATTTTTTAATTGGATTTTTCTTCTTTCTGATAGAATGCTTATATATGTATGGATAATGTGTGGGCTGTCTTGTTGTGGAAGTTGTTGTATGGTTTGTAATTCCTGATGTCAACTGTAAGACTCCAGGATAGTCTGTCTGTTGTCATTCTGGTCTCCATGCACTGTGTTGTCTCCCAAAGGAGGGAGAAGAAAATTGAGGAATGTGGGGGATAAATAATATTCTATCTGTACATTTGATCCTGAAGTGTATATGAAATGAGGCAAACTGAAATTGTCTGATGACTATTGAATGGAAGTAGATAACAAAAACAAAAACCAACTTAATGTTTTTTCCATGGTAGGAAAGACTGTCTAATTTATAAGGTGCTAACATAAGGAGCTAAGAAAGCTCTCAAAACTTCCTTAGATGAGCAAAACTTAAGATCATAGGTCCTTGTGAGGTCAAACCATGTTATCAGATTCTATGTTCCTAGTATAAAATCATGTTATCATTCACTCAGTTTTTGTAAATTCTTTCTATTATTTCAGAGAATATATAACCTGTAACCTTTGTAGCTTTGAGGCTCTTCAATATTCTTTTAGTAAATATCCTATTGATACCTATAGTTGTGAGTGCCAATAAAATATCCTGTACTTTATTGCATCTATTGCCAAACTCTTTAGTTCTTTACTGAAGTGGGCATTTTTCCTGACACAACTTGTTTTTGTGTTAAAAATAATTCTAATATTGTGTATGCATCATCAAATTACCCATACATTTTTTGTACTTTATAGCTTTATTGTTACTCAATGTTCAATCCAAAATAACAGTCATAAATTTTACTTTTGCAATTTAATATTCTAAAACATATTAGAAGGAAAGTAAAATTGCCAAGCTGTTTAAGAATTGAACATTTCTTTTTTATACAATTGTCGTTTTCATGTCTGTAAATTTTGTATATATATGAACACAGTATCACTTCATTTTCTTTGAAGTTTACTTAGCTAATAGGATTAAGTTAAGATTAAAAAACATTTGCTAAGTCATGATGTACTGCAGTAACTAAGGTACCAAATTTCCTCTTACATCAACTAATGCAATCAGATGGGTTAGTGATTAATATTATTGCTTTGCTTACTATATATTAATAAAATCATTTGCATGTGAATTATGACTACAGAAAATGTTACAGAGATGCATGTTAAACTATCTCTTTCAACTTTCAGGCAAGACATCTTTATATTTGTGATTTCCACAAAAACTTAATTCAGAGTGTCAGAAACAGAAGAAAGAGAAAAGGCAGTGATGATGATGGTGATTCACCAGTGCAAGACATCGACACTCCAGAGGTAGATTCATATTTTTTTTCAGAATAAGTCTCTGCATAAATTCATATGTGATACGAAAATAATATTTTGTTCAAACACTTGGTGGCTTAGATGTTTGTTGCATCTAATATAGTGCTAAATTTTTATTAGATTTATATTCATCCCAATTTTTGCCTAATTCTAATTCCAGACAATCTATGTCAATTAACTCCAATTTATAAGGTTTACTTCTAAGAATAAATGATTTTGGGTAAGAAAATATAAATGCCACTAAAACATGAATAATGACTTTGAAATGTATAGAGCTATATTTCAATAACATCTGAAACATCATTTATCCATCTCAGTTTATATGTTAAATAAAGAATGGTGGTTTTTTTCGGGTTTGGTCAGCATATGTTTTGCATGTGTACTTTAAACTCATTACTGGAATGAGATAGTTAACTTTACCACACGAAACTCATTATTTTGTAGCCTACTCTAATAGCAGCATTGTGGATTTGTGGCACTACCCTCCAGTGCCCCTAACTTTAAGTATTTTAAAACAGTTTCTGGAGATTGAAATTGAGACCTTTCATTAGTGTAAGACATGGCACCATCCTGCTATAATTTACAAAACGAAGACAATATTGTTCAAAATTTCACACAATATTTGTAAGATAAAACAGGTTGATAATTAACTGTCTGGTTAAAGAACCATGTTTCTTCCTTTTTAGGTTGATCTGTTTCAGTTGCAAGTAAACACACTAAGAAGATACAAAAGGCACTTCAAATTACAGACCAGACCCGGACTTAATAAAGCACAACTTGTTGAAGTAAGTGGAAATTTATTTTTTCTTTTGAGTACAAAAAATTAAATTTGCCATAATACAGTTTTTCTGAATTTTACTGTAAATTTTAAATGTTTTAATTCTGAGGGCTTCTTTTTGTCCCGATGATTGCTTATATCTCCCTCCAAGTTCTATTTCTGCAAATCTTTGCTATTCCTTCATGTTGAGGTCTATATGGTTTTCCAATAAGGAAACATCTGATCACTTAATAAGTTTACCTGGCCAGGTTTGGGTGGAAGAAGAGTCTATTGCTTTGACATATGTTGGTACCACATCATCTATACTTGCCTGGGGTTGAAGTCTGTAGAAGAGGCTCTCCTCTAAGTTTCCACTTTGAAAGTTATGCATCAAGTGCAGGCACAAGGAAATGTCCTTTGGATAACATCACCACCACCACTTATGAAATAACTTTACTTTGATCTTTTTAGAAAGTGGTTCAAGACTGGCCATTTCAAAAGACCTTTAGTTTTGTTAAATGAAGCTCAAATTAACATAAATAAAATGGAATAAAATACTATGTAGTATATGCAGAGGTAAATTCTAAGTTGAAAACATGATGTCTTCATTTCCTGGTATTATTGCAAAAATGAAAAGCATGAAAGCAAGCAATTATAACTCTTCATAAATAAACATGGCTAGAATCTGAAGTGGATTTAACTCCTAGAAAGACAACTTGAGGACATGGTACAAAACTTATTGATAAATGTTGGCTTATAATGTTACAACAATGACGAAGTAGAACAGTAGAAACAATGGAAAAGCAATCTTGACCTGGAAATTATCAGAAAAGAGATTTTGGGGGGAAAAAACTGCAGATATTGGCCAGCTACATTTGGAGTATTGAATTGGCTATCCATTTTCAGCTGTCTTAAAACTGAATTAGAGAGAAATGAAACAGAATTTGTCCGGCTTGTTTATATTATGTGTATATTGCCGATTTGTTTGGGTTTTTAAAATATTTTTATGATTTTATCTACTTAGATCATAATGGAGAGATGGGTAGCTATGTAAAATGAATGAATGAATGAATACATATAGAGAATTGGAAGAAATAGAATTATTAAAAATAGTTTAATAGGCTAAGTATAATTATTAAGATAGGTTATATCACCAAATTTAACAAGGGATATTACGAAGGAAACTACTACTACTTGTTATTGTTGTTGTTATTATTATTAGCATATGGTGTTGTTACATTAGCCAGGAGACCGTAATGTTATTGCAGAGTTGTAGTTTGGCTGCCAACTCTGTTGTAGGAAATGCTCACACACTTCTCAAGCACACCACAAGAGAGCAAGCTGGCTTCATACCAGAAAAAAGGATAAGTAGCTCTTCCTGCAGCAGGCCCTCTCCCTCCTAGAACTGCCTTGCCAACGGGCACCACAATCAGGAAGGTTCAGAGGATAGGAATCTGACTACCTGCATGGAGCATCAGCTCATTTCTCCCACTGAAGTGGTACCTATTTTATCTATTCGCATAGAACATGCTTTCAAACTGTTAGCGGGTTAGCTGAGGGGAGTGACGGGAGTTTACCCCGACATGCAGTGCTAGCATTCAAGCCACTGGAGTGGAGATCATCTCCAATGTTATTAAGCCACTGCACCTCTTAAAGGAAACTGAGAAATTGTAGTATTCAAACAGCACAGATATAATATGAAACAGTACTTCTGGTTTTCATCAAGGACAGGGACATGAACCAGCGCTGGTCCACAGCATGCCAGAAACTGGTCCTTGCAAACAAGTGAATGTCCTCTGCAGGATGCAGGCAGCACATGAAACCACACACTCACTGGTCTGCGGAAAAATCTCTTTCCACAGAACTGGTCCCTGATGCCCAAATGGTTGGGGGCTACTGGTCAAGAACATTTTATTGAATCAAGCTTACTTTTTGTGTATCTTGAGGATATGTTGAAAATTTAGAAAACTTCTCGAGTTCTTCATTCTGTTTAGCAAAAACTTGTCCTATTAAATTAATTAAATTAAATTAAAAATTTGGCTACCTTATCAAGGTAATGACACATAATTGTCCAATATGGAGTCTTGGTATTTCAGTGTATTTTTTTTTATAATTTGCGTAAAAGAATAGTACATAATAAAGGCGGGATACAAAAAAATTAATATTAGATCCTTAACTATATCAAACTAAGAAAAGTTTTTAACAAACTAAAAAAAGATGGCCTTTATGATCTGTTGAATTCTCAAGCATTCCAAAGTATTATTGAGAAATGAGTCCATATTTGGTAATGTATTAAATTTATTTTTACAGATTACTTTGATAAGTTAGTCTTTAATATATTTTACCATTTCATTTAAGATACATGATGGTGTAATGGGTATATTAGTTTTTTATTATTACTTAATCTAAGCATAATAATTAATTTATTATTTTAATGTACTTTTCAAGAAGACTGCTATCTTAATGCTTCCATTCTTGCATGAATTCCTTAACATTTTAATGAATTATTATTACTTGACTTCTGAGACCTTTGTGCAATATTTTTTTTTCAATATATAGACAAATACTTTTTTTTCCCCTCTCTAGATAATTGGATGTCATTTTCGGACTATTCCAGTGAATGAAAAAGATACCTTAACCTATTTCATCTATTCAGTGAAGAATGACAAGAACAAATCTGATCTAAAAATGGATAGCAGTGTTCACTAAATAAACAAACTTAAGACTTACAGACCTAATGACTGGTTTGGATGTGCTGCGCTTTTTTTGTATTAGTATTCAGACTATTCTGATGTTATTTTTCTTGGGAAAATACTATTCTCATAAATTAGGTTTCCATGATGAAAGTATTTTAAATAAATACTGTTGATGTCCCTGTGCCTATAGCTGAATAATATCTGACGTTTGTGTAAGCTTTAATATTAAAGCTCCATTTCATTTATTGAAATCAGAATTATGTCCAAAGAATATTTTAAGGCCTTTATGCATCATAGCTCTTATATTTTCTCAGGTATATATTTTTAAATCCTTAATACCTTTCTAAGCAAAATTTAAAGATTATGTAAGGCCACACACTTTACACTTCTAGATATTTGTCATTTGACTAAATTAGTACCTATTTGTGTAATTTTCATTTATTTGCAAACTATTTTATGCTAAGTAATTTTGTATGATGTCTGAATTCATTGATCATTGCATCTGCATTGCAGCTGCAGAGGATTATCACCTTGGAAAGGAAGAACTTTGAACTAAATGCTAGAACTACTTTTGTTTTTCAAAACATACTTTCTCCATTTGAACGTTGCTCATGCTTTTTAAATGCATACAGATTTTATAATGAAAGTGGTTGAGCAAGGATAAGTATATTTAGCTATAACATTCCTTGATGTCTTTGTATGATTTTGAATATTTGATCTCAGATTTGAGTGACTTCAGATGCTCTTGGTTGCACCATTTGTTCTTTATGTTGTATGATAAAAGTAATGATAAAGACAATACTTGTTTTTTCATCTTAAATTTCTTTTTATTTTCTGTAAAGTCTGTATGCATTTAAAACTGATGTAGGTTTGTTTGAAAACTCCAAGCATGATTTGCCCTCTGTGCCATGCATACTCTAAATCATGATTAAGATTACATTATTAAGCCTTAAGGCTCATTTGTTGCATTAAGGAACCAACATTTATTTTTTATTTTAAATGAGCTCATTATTAGGGTATGCAGCGTTCTGGATAGGAAGCAAAAAAAGGTGTTTTTGAGATGCATGATAATGCATTCTGAATCTGAGCCTGCATATGCTGCTGCATTTGTTTTCTGGGCTTGTCCAGTATCTGTAAAGATTCAGAAAAAGAATCCTATTTAACTGAGGAGGAACTGGCATTGATAAGCATGGCATTATATCTCAAAGACATACATATTTTCCTGGAATCATGTGGCTGCTATGCAGCGTCTTTGAGGAAATACCAAGAAGCATAATCATGCTTGGTATTTCTTCAATCATGCCAGCATCTTTACTTTTCACATAATGTGCTGGAAATCTCTACTTACCTATTATATTACAGTCTAGAATAACAAACCATTTGATTTTGCGATCAGAAACTAAACTATAATTTTACTGGGAATGTCTTGAATTGCTGTCCTAACTGCTATACTTTGTATAACTGATTTATTTTCTTCAGTAGCATACAAAGAAATATAGTCCTCGATGTTTGACCACAATTGAGCCCAAAATGTCTGTTGCTAAGCAAAAAATAGACAATCAGAAATAAACAAGTGATTGCCGCAGCAGTTTGCCAGTTGGCTTCTACATTGCCAAACGTTACAGGGCAATATATTTCAGGAATGTTCATCAGAGCTGTGACAAGATTTGTGTTTTGTGAATTGATTGCAGATATTTACTTTATGACATGCATATTGTAAGGCCACTCAACTCACATGATGTGATCTGGGCTGAAAACAAAAGCAAAATACATTATTTTTAAAAATCGCAATAAATAAAATATAAATGTTATATGACAAATAAATAAAATAATTAAACAAAGTCCACTTGACCCAAATGTTGGTAAAGGAGTCAGGCTATAGCAGAGGTACAGCTTGATAGACCATGGCCAGATGTGAAAAATACTTTGTTCACCCAATGGTACCCAACCAGACCTTCCTGCTAAGTTTAAATCTCTATTCCTCACAATCCAGTCTACTGTATTTCCCCCAAAATAGGACCTACCCCAAAAATAAGCCCTAGCCTGGGTTTTAAGTATGCACCTAATATAAGCCCTACCCTGAAAATAAGCCCCAGTGAAGGCGAGTGGGCATGGCCAGCACAGGAGTTGATTCCCTGTCCAAGGAGCAGAGGGAGGTAGAGGTATGGGTGGGGGGAGGCAGGCAATCTGGATGCGCTCTCTGAGCCATGGGAAAGCCAAGAGTCGGGCTGGGGCACAGTGCTCTTTGCAGCAGCAGCAGACGGAGGCACGGAGGGAAAGCAGGTTATCTGGAAGCATCACATGGCCTGTGGAAAAGTCAAGAGTCAGTGGGCCAGTGTCTCAGTTTGCCTGCAGTCAACATAGCGTGTTGGGATTGCTTGCCTTTCACTTCATGCCTTGCCTTTCTCTGCTGCCAATGCCGCCACGTGAAGACAAGCCTCCTGCAGCCGGCCACCTGCTTGGCCCAATGACTTGGCTTTCCTGCAGTCCATGTGGCACATCCGGATTGCCTGTCTTCCCCCTCTGCTGCTTGAACATGGAATCAACTCACCTGTTCTGCGCAGTCCCAGAGTCTGCCGACTAAGAGATCAGGCTGTAGCTGCTGCCAGATACCGTCAATTTCCACATGCTTGCCATCTTGTGTGCGCGCCGAGGGCGGGCAGGACACCCAGCCATGCTGATCACCCTGAAATTGTATTTCCCCAAAAATAAGCCTTAGTGCTTGTTTTGGAGCCCCCCAAAATATAAGACTGGGTTTCTCACTGCACATTGTCTCCCAGTCTTCAATTGCTTTTACCTATAGCTCTTCCAACATACGTAGTAAGATGGAGCCAATGAGTGAGGAGTGCTGTGTAATTATATTTGTATTATTACAATATCAAGTTTGACAAATTAACAGATTAATATTGAAATTGTAATATTGAATATATTTGAGTAGGCATACAGTCCTATTCATGTTTATATCCCTTTGCTCAATACAGTTTGTTCTCAATACACTACATTTTTAACCTGAAATTCAATATTTCTAATTATAATTTCTTTCCACTAATTCCACTTAGGAATTAAAATTGATACTGAAGTTTTTTACAGGATTCTCTGTATTTTCTTAGGAGTAAACACTTTTGAAACAAATGGTGCAAAAGCTAAGAGATTGGATTATACAAAACTTGAGTGATATGTTTTGTTCAGTTATTGAATTTAGAGCCTTGGGAGCCCATGATGGGTCACCCCCTCATTTCTTCAACAGTCATAAAAATTTACTAAAGAATTATTGATCTTCAAAGTCAACTTGAACCTTGAATCCAATTTTCACAGATCCTGGTTCCAGTGTTATGACAACCACACTTTATTAAACCATGTCTTTAGCTTTTGCATAATTCCTATATATTAAATTATTCTGCAGTGTTTGCTATTTGGTATAATCTGCCTTAGTTAAGCATCAAACTTCCATGGGAAACTTTCTGTTTGCTCTCAGAATGATTCTAGACAAAAAACAGAACAATACTCTAAAAATACCTACTTAGCAGGGGAGAGTGGACTTTATTTACATTTTTATAAATGTAAAAATATAAAAAGCAATAAAAGACACTATCAGCCTGGTACCATGTAAATTAGGAGGGCCTACAACTGTGGGTTTGTTTTGTTTGAAATTCCTGTCTTGATCACATTTAGAAGAGCCAGCCTAAGGAAAGCTAATTCTGGCAATGGATCCTACTGAACCCAGTGGTACTTATTTTACATAAGCATGCATATGATTTCCCCAATAGCATGTTTTTAACAAGACAGCTGCCTATAGTATCTTTCCTACTCCATGCTAAAAAGCTAAGCAGACTGCATATTATATTCCTACTTGACCTAAAAACAAATTCAATAAAAACATTTTAACAGCTAAAAAGATACAGTGATCAAAAGCTGCTTCGCATGAATGTCTTCATCTGTCAAACTACTGTTAGAATTTGTCAGATTAGTAGTCTCATAAGAAGGAAGATTTTTTTGATGGGATTTTTGAAATCCTATTGAACAGTGAAATAATATTGAAATATCAGGAATCTAGGACGTTTCATATGGGTATTCCAAAGACAAGAATTAAGGATTGTCGTTGCAGGCTTCCTTCAGAGGTTTCCTATATACATGTAGAAATGGTGCATTCTTGCTTTCTGTTTCATGAATGTTCATTAGACTTACAGATGAACATATCAGATGAACTCAACTATACTGATGGACTAATGTCCAAACCTAGTCTATCAGTGCTAGAACTAAGAACTTTCATTTTGAAAAAGGACTTCATAAAGCTTTTAAAAATACTTAAGATACTTTATTTATTTATTTATTTGATTTGATTTGATTTGATTTGATTTGATTTATATGCCGCCCTTCTCCGAAGACTCAGGGCGGCTTACAATGCGCTAAGCA
>JANHFK010001544.1:107902-122023 GCA_036250565.1 Sibynophis collaris
TCTCAACATCTTTTTTTTATAGTGTGGTGACCAAAACTGGATGCAAGTATTCTAGTTGTGGTCTTACTATGGCTTTATAGAGTAGCATTAGTACCTCACTTGATCTTGATTGTATCCCTCTGTTAATGCAATTTAGGATTGTGTTAGCTTTTTTGGCTGCCGACACACTCTGCTGGTTCATATTTAATTGATTGTCCACTAAGACTCCAAGATCCCTGTAATAATTACTCTATTAAGCCAGATTTTACCCAATATATATGTGTACTTTTGGTTTTTCTTGCCTATATAAGATTTTACTTTTCTTTACATTGAATTTCATTTTATTAGATAGGGCCCAGTGTTCAAGTCTGTCCAGATTCATATTGATCTTGAGCCTATTATCTAAGATTCCTGCCAGCTTAGTATTATCTGCAAATTTAATGAGTTCACATTCTATTCCTTCATCTAAGTCATCTAAGTACCCCATTCCCACAGTGAAGTGTGGTGGTGGCAGCCTTGGGCTTTGGGCTGCTTTTCTTCGGCTGGAATTGATGCATTACTCAAGGTGGAGGGAATTATTAACAGTTCCAAATATACATCAATTTTGACACAAAACTTTCAGTCCCTTACTACAGTGCTGAAGATTAAGAGGAATATCACCTTTCAACACAATGACCCAAAACACACCTTCAGATCAACAAAAGAATGGCTTCATCAGAAGAAGATCAAAATTTTGGGACTGCCCAGGCAAAGCCCTGATCTGAATCCAATTGAAAATCTGTGAGCTGATCTAAAGAGGGCAACTCCTCTAAACAGGAGTTGCCCTCGTAATCTGACTGATTTGGAGCACTACTGCAAAGAAGAGTGGGCAAAGATTCCCAAGGCAAGATGTGCTATGCTGATAGGCTTCTACCTCAAAAGACTGAATGCTATCAGAAAATCAAAATAATTAATGAAGTATTAGTTTAAAGATATGCCCCTTTATGCAACCACACGATTGTAGGTTTTTATTATTTTATTATTTTTTTCTCAACTAAAAGATTTCAGTTTTTCAATTGAATTTTACTGCTTATATAATATATTAAATGTGGAAAGAATTCTGAAGTGATTTATCTTAGTCTGATTTTGTTACATCTCAAAAACCTGGCATTTTATCTGGGGTCTATAGACTTTCTATATCTACTCTAGCTCTTTATTGATCAACTCTTTCATTTTTTTAGCCATGGAGTTGGTGAAGAGGTGTTTCATGCCTAATTTTATGTGTTATGAAACATACAAGGGCAAATTAAATTTTACAGTCCTTTGTTGAGCCCTTCATGGAATTCAAAGTTTCATTCATTTTGTTTGTTTGTTTGTTTGTTTGTTTGTTTGTTTGTTTGTTTGTTTGTTCGTTCATTCATTCATTCATTTGTGTATCCCTGAAGCATTATAGAGCTATAAGGTTCCATTTTATCCACTAAAATCTGGACATTCCCAGACGTCCAGGGGATAAATACTAAACTAAAGACAACTGTAGCAAAATTAAGAACTTGGCAAGTAAACTGGCTCTTTGTAATTCTTTTCTGGACAAGGAGATGTCCTGAGACCAATCACAAGTACTCCATATAGTTGTCCCTGTGTTCCACTGCAAGACAGTGGTCTCCAGTGGGTTTAGAAGTCTGGGAGATGGGGGAATAGCTATCTTGCTTAATCTATGGTTGGCTCATTTAAGGATATTGGGTTTTCATACTTCCTTTTCTTTCTTTCTTTTTGAGGGGGGCAATTGCTTGTAAACTGCTTTGGGTCAACAGCACTGGGTGAGCCCTCAATCCCGATTGAAAGAAGCTTTAAATACAAGCTTAAGGACTTATTTTTTTTCTGGAATAAATAGCAAAGCTATGATTAAAACTATGATTTTAGAAAGTCCCTCATTCCACTCATGTCAGAGGTATCATTGAAGGTGCTTCCGGACTGAAAGGATTAGTCAGTGACCTCACCATTGCCCTATCTCTGAGAGGGGTCTAGACTATGGTTAAAGATGTTATGGAAAATGAACAAGTTTTACTAAAGAAGATAGAGACTGATCTGAAAGTGATTTAAAAATGACAGGTTACAACAAAGATATGGAAAATAATGCTATGTCTGGTTATACAAAAGAAACTAGCTGATGTCTTGATAATTAAAAGGGATGTACAAATAACAAACCAAAGGAATAACTTGGATAATCTGCCTTTACTGTATTTATAAAGGAGGCTTGTTAAAGTTTTGAAGAATTTTATGAAAGGGACTAAAGAAAAAATGATTTGAGTTTTTGGACTTATTTGAAAGTACTAAAGATCAAGATTGTTAAAAGTAATAGGAAAGAGGCCAAATTGGTTTATTTGGTCAAGTTAAAATATATGTTATCTCTAGTAAGCCTTAATGGACTTTTGCTGATCAAGACAGAAATGATGAGGTTTTAAAGGATTTTTTAAATAGATAAGAGATGGGATATGGGAAGAAGAGAAAAGTTGTTGTATTTTAAGTGAGGTGATAAGTTACTAAAATAATTTATACTTTAATGAAAGGGGAAATAATTTCTTTAATATTTCTTGTTCTTTACTATATTCTATTTTTTCCCTTTTTTCTATTTTCTCTTTGTGAGTTACAACTCCCAGTTTTTAATTTTTTAAATTTGTATTATTTTTGTATCATCATGGTTGTCATTTTTAATAAAATTACTATTAAAAAAGAAATTCAGATATTTTCTTTTGTACCTGTGCTTTGCCCACTTCTGAATTTGGCCTTTACCTTTCCATGATGTCAGTTTTCTCCAATTGATAGAAATTGTACACTTGTTTAAATTTCAATATTTAATGTATCAATACAAACTTCTTGCAAGTTACTGTTAAGCAACATTTGGAGGCATGCATATACAGTAGTTCCTTTGTTCTATAACATTGGTAAAATGCTGCAACATTGTGTTATATCCAAACAAACTCATTTGCTGGACATTAAACTAAAGAGGATGGGGGATATTCTTCTGAAGGTTGCATGCCAGGCCAGACCGATTGGATGCATTTGCTTTCCAGCTGATCTACAGTGAGACCTAAGGCTAGGAAAACCAGATCCTCCTTCCTCCTGTCTTTCATTTGAATTTGCATGGCTTATTCTATGGGTTTGTGTCACGCAGGGCTGCATTTCATTTTATAACCAAGTAAAGAGAACATTGTTTTAATTTTCCATTGAGTTTATTTGCAAAATTATCCTAGGATTACAATGGTGGACTCCATCTGTTTTGAGAGGAAGACAGGAAAGTGGGAGAGTGAGCATATAATATAGGTGCTTCACTCTGTTTTCCAGGGCCAGATCCAATCTTTTCCTTTGCAGAACTGAAGTCCAGTATCCTGGAAGGAAGCATGTAACTCTATTAAGCAGACTTCTCATTTACATCCAGGTAGCATGGGAAGCATACAACCACTCTTCAGAGTATGGCTGGCATTTAGATACCTAATTTCTGAGATAATGTTGAAGAAGGAAAAAGTGTTTTCAAGCAGTATAATGGTTTATGATGTGTAACTATCCCATGTTCAATGATATGGATGGATTGCATCGTGCAACACACATTTCTGCTGGGGAACACAACTATTTAATCTCTTGTGTCAGAAGCAATTTTTCTTACCCTTACTTTAAAATTTTCTTAATTTTAGAGATAGGTGGCATAATCAAATTCCGCCAGAAGTCCATTTGAAATTCATGGAAGTTCAGAATATAACAAAGAGCTACAAGCTCACACATTTAGTACTTAAATTCAACTGGCTTCTTCTTTTAAATATTAAACATGGTGCTTCTAGGAAAAGCTGGATTTGGTTATACTTTATTCTATGACAAGTTATTTGCAATTCATTGAAAGCAGGGAAAGAACTACTATATGATGCGTTATTGCAAGGGCTCTGTTCTGAAAATTAGAACAAGGGGTTTCATGATACACTATGCTAAAGTTTAGAGAGCTATTCTATCTATCATCCTTGGTGATTTTCTTGCAGATGTTTCATTACTAAACTAGGAAACATAATCAGTGCTAGGACTAGGACAAGGACATAATATATTAATGATATTACCTAGTTTGGTAATGAAATATCTTCAAGAAAATCAGCAACCTAACAGAGCATCAAAGAACTGCATTTCAGCCTTAAACTTTAAATATTCTCTTCTATTGTTCTTCTCCCTCCCTCTCCCTCCCTCCCTCTCTCTCTCTCATTGAATTCAGAGTCAAACTGTAGCCAAATTATGTACAACCCAGATTTAAAGAAATCCTCTGATTGTTAAAATTTGTGTTCCAATAGTTGTTGAAGTGCTAGGAATAGGCAACTGCAAAGCTCTATTGACTTCAGTTCCAAAGGTGCCTTTTTAAGAAACAAGTGGAAAGTCCAGTTGCCTCTTGAAAAAGCACTGTTGGGACAACTACCTGGATGACTGAGAATCTCCATAGACATGTATTGACTTCATTTTTATTTACTTTTAGTAGTACGTCAGAAGACCTACATGGCCGAAACACTCTTTGCAATAGTGCAAAATGGGAGGAGGGTTGTTTCCCCCATTTTCCAAACAGTACCCAAGCAGGAAGCTGCATATTTATTTTAGATGAACAAGCATCACTACACCTTTATACTTACAACAAAGTTTAGAAATAGCAATAGCACTTAAACTTATATACTGTTTCATAGTGCTTTTGCAGCCCTCTCTAAGCAGTTTACAAAGTCAGCATATTTCCCCCAACAATCTGGGTCCTCATATTACCCACTTCGGAAGGATGGAAAGCTGAATCAACTTTATATCATCAGATGAATAGGTATTATTGTAATTCTTAAGAGAAAGGACATACATTTTCTCTTTCTATATTTTAGGTATCAGATTACCTAGAAAAGTTCCCATTAGTGTCATTCATTATTCTTCATCAAATATTCTATCATGTTCTGACAGTCTGAAATAAGGAATTAAATGGCCAATAGAGGTCATCATTTTAACAGCCTGAAAATATTCTTCTTGGTATCAAAGTAAGTTTTATAATCGTCCTTCCAACTTTAATAAATAGATGACCACTCAGTGTTTATATATTTTCCTTTGAGGAGGAGGGACTCAAACTAGTGCATGTGGCAGAAACATCCCCCCACTCCCATATTAATTTGTTAACAACAGTTATGCGTAGAAAGTGAGGCTAAGAGTCCAGCCCAGAGCCATTCAGCCATTTGTGTGATGTAGGACCAGAACCTAAATCTAGTCCAAGTCCAGTTCCTCAATCACTGCATTACATCAATATGTATTATAATCTGTATTATAAAGTGAATGTGAACATATCAAAAGTGAACATTTAAGCTACCTGAAGAGGATCATATATCAAATGTATTTAAGTTACAAAACCTGAAATTGAAACAAAAAGCACATTTAGGGGTCCCTTGTCTAACTTTGGAGGGCAGCCCCAGGCATCTATTCAATGTTTCATCCTGAAAAATATGTGTGTTCTAGTCTAAGAGGAAATGTATTGTTATTTGGTGTGGTGTTTCTATTAAAAGAGAGCCATAAAGAATGGTTGAGTGAGTGTGAGTTTGATTTTAAGCAAGTGTTGAACAGTAGCAAGTGTTTTCCTCAAATTTGCCAAAACAAAAAATTGGGTGAAATTGCAGGATGGATGAAGATTCTGCCATGGCCAAGCATCTCCATCCATCTCCCTGAGTTCCATTTCATGATCTGTACTCTGTGCTAGCAGAGTAAAAAATATTTGTCTTTGGGTGAGGCAAAGATTTTCTGCCACCAATGTTGAAATATGATTCAAATGTCATTTATTTGAAATTTTGAATTCAACAAATGGAGAATGAGAGATGATGTCTGTGCTTCAACAGGAGGCCTAGATTGGGGAAGTTCTGCATTGCAGTGACAAGGCCATCACCGAAGCCATGCATTTTCTTTCACTCCTGGACATCACTCCATTAAGGCTTAATACCTCATCAAATAGGATTGATGCTGACATTCCTTGTCAACTTGTCGCATTTCCAGGGCTATTTTTTTAATCTCTAGTGTACTATGAACAAAACTAGGTGTTTCCATTCAAAAGAGATGTCTGCCAAGTCTTTACCTCCCCCAAATTCCTTTTCTATCTTGTTATCTGTCAGCCACTTAAGGAATCCTTCTTGGCTTAAGAAAGATAAAAATGCTTCAACTACATCTATTTTGGAGTTGTGACTAGTATAAACTTTCCTAACTTGGTGCTCTTCATATGTGCAAGACTGCAGTTGCCATCAACTCATGCAATATGTTGCTGCCTGATAGATTATAGGAGTTATGGTAAAATGTCTGAATAGTACAACATTGGGAAGGATGGTTTAAGAAGCTTTTGGGTTCCTACCCTAGAACTATTTTTATAATTATGGCTTACTCATCATAGGACTTGTTTTGAACATAAATATTATACACCTATAATGCAAAACCAAAAACACAGAACATCACATTATAGTTTGGAATGATTTGTGAAAATTTAGCTCAGGTAAGAACAAATTCATGACAAAATCCACAGACACTAGAAAGTATAGATGGTCCTTATTCCTTTGCTTCTGTACCTGTGTTTCCAATATATTTATAAATAAATATGATACAAATAGTATTTTAAAAAAGTGAAATGTAATTGTAGCAACTGTAAAACCTAAGGAATGGGGGGTTTGGGTGAACATGAAGAAAAGAACAGAACAAGAAAGAACAAGAAAGAACGTCTCATTGCATCCGCATTCCAGCTGGTGATCTGGACTTCAGCTGATGGTGTTTGGAAAATAGCATGGTGATTACACTCCGCTCCAGAGCAGGATGGCTCCTCGCCGTCTGATATGACGTTAGAAGGTCCACAGAGGGTTTAATTGCAAGATAGAGAGGGGAAAGGAAAGAATTGATCACTGCCAGATGTCTCTTAATAAATATCAGGACATACAGTATGTGTTGCCTAAGAATAAATTTGTAATCAATGGTTTACCAGGCAATTGTCAAAGCAATAACATTGTTTCCAGAATACTTGTGGTGAGTGGATTGAGAGAAAGAGATACCACTCTGTTTTGGCAAAGATACCGTATGTTGCCCACAAAATTTCTTCTGAAAGTAGGAGCTTTCTTTCTCCCAAGCTCCATTGCTCCTTTTTGTTTCTGATGCTTCTCAGAATGTATATGAGTATGTAATGCAGATAACAATTGCACTTTAATCTCCATTTAGTGGTGAAGGCTGAAACAGCTGAACCATAATTGATCAATTAGAAATGAAAAAAGCTGCTTTAGAAAAGTATCTATTTTTCATAGGACAGAAAGAAGAAAAGCAATAATAAACTTTAACTGTAAGAACACAAGAAGCTATACCAGAGACGGGAGGAAGTAGCTTTTTTTCCCCCTTAGTAAGTTATGGCCATTTACATAGGCCGCAGTTAACATCAACCCTAGCATAACAGGCCTGAATTGTTATCTTAGAGCTACCAGAGCTGGCCAAAGGATCTTGGTGACTGATAAATGGCAGTAAGGAAGGTTGGCTGGTTCATGTTTTTTTGCTCCCATCCAAGGATCATCTGGATTTTCACAATAGAGATCTAATAGCCCAATTTGGATATCAGTCCCTTTGTTTCTAAAGAATTGTTGGGGGATTCATGATTAAAGATGACTCGTATGCATACTGTACTCCTACTGTATACATTCTTGTCTGGAAGTAAACAGGCTTTTTATGCTCAACTTTAGCTGTTCTCCCTAAAGGTTGTCTTGAAAATATTCAGGTAGCTTCCCCCATATTTTTTTAAATCACTCAACCCTGTCCCTTTCCAAACATTTTGACTGGAGCCAGTCATCTTCTCTCAGCCAAGGAAGGAGGCAGTGGTAAACCAACTCTGAAAAACATTGTCAAGAAAGGTGCAGGGACTTTCTGAGACAGGGACACAGTTGAACAGGAAGGGCAAAAAAGTCATATTTAGCTAATCAAAACTTATTTCTGAGTAGGCAAAGGGACAGGATGGTAACTTTCCTATGGTTGTAATTTATTTCAATGAAATGAACACTTGAGAGTGTTCTCAACCCAGGCATATTTAGAAACTGCTTAAAAGTGGTGAGATCAAAAGCAGAAAAAGACAATAACTACTTTTTGATATATGCCTACCGGAAACAAGTCCTTTTCAATGCAACGGAGTTAAATTCCTAGTAAGTAAAGTCAGACACTAAAGTGATCACTAACGAAAAAGCCAAACAATGGCTCCTACTGGCATTCATTTTAATAAACAAACATGGTTAATCAGACTCTCTTTCTAAAAGAAGAGGGTTTTTTCATCATCAGGATAACCTGGAAAATTCACAAAACTACTGACCAGGCCAAGAGAAAGATTGGAAAATGCCCTATTAATTTCCAAAGTTTAGCTTTTATGTTCCAACATTAATGTTATATGTTGTTTTTTTACATAACAAACAGGAGAAATGAACACAAAGATCCAATTTTCAGTTTAGCTGTCTAAAAAAATAAAATTTCTACTGATTCTATATATGAAACTTGGAACTTTCATCCTAGTTCAAATGCTAATTATTCACACACTTATACAGTGCCTGCTTTGAATTACTATACAAAGCTGGAAAAGAATGATGCCATCACAACCTCCCTAAAAACAAGTTGGATTTTGTTTTAAACTTTGGTGGATGACATTTGGGCATCAGATGAAAAATAAGAATATTTCACTGTTTCCTGTGTAGTAATTAAAATAGATGTTGTTATCATATGAACATCTTAAATAAACTGCATTAAGCGTATACTGATTCAATCAGTATTAGATGTTGCTTATTATTATTTTCAATAAAATAATAATAGCAGTCATAGATTATTGTGTCTGAGTACTTCCACAGATAAAGAGGAAATGCTTGTTTTCATCTGCAAGCCCGCATTTCTCCTCTCCTCTTCCACGAAAGGGAAGGTTTCCCACTTATCCCAGTAGGATTCACTTCCTAGCAAGTAAGCTTAAAACCCCAAATTAGCGTAAATAAAAATACTTTGCAGCAGTACTCTTGCAAAGCTGTAAAAGAACCCAGTCCAGATGGAAGATGTTATAGGTAAGTAAAGTCCCATTGAAATAAAAGAGACTTAATTCTAAGCAAATGTGTTTGGATCAGAATGCTAGGCTGCAATTGACAAAATCGGTTAACTCTTAAGCAGTGTAAACTGAATATAAGCAATTGAGAAAGAACTGCTCCCACAAGTTTCTGTTGACCAGCAAGCCGACTCCATCTGTCCTAGTCCAATAAGCATTCCGTGCTTTGGAAAGACCCCAGCCATTTTCTCAGTATCGATCCCTTCTTATTAAGTCTGCTACCTTCACCAGTCATTCTTTAGAAAGTATGAAGCCTGTTCTCATTGTGGTATCAGTAAAGGTGGTTGAATTACTCTGGAAGTCTTGGTTAGTGGAGAAAGGATGATTGGTAAATAGCTGAGAAGCAAAAAAAATACTCTTCTGAAGATTAAATTGAGACTGCCAAATACTTTAGAAAAAAACCCATATGTATGTATGTATGTATGCGTATAAAAGCTACTTCTGAAAAAAAAAAAACTTTCTAGAGTTCCTCTCCCCACTTCACATTTATAATCTGTCTGTTGTCTTCATAGAATGCATTTCTTTGGAAATCTGTCTCCTTGCATCAGTCTATTATTGAACTTCAAAACTTTAACTCATTGGCAAGTTTACTAGAAAGTAAGTCCCGCTGGCATCAAGGTAATCTCAAGCAAATCCAGGTTGTAATGAGGGGTGGACAGCAGAGTCCTATGCAACTATTATTTAGGAGTAATTCCATCCAGTTTACTGAGACATAAACATTTTTGTCATTGCAGTTTTAATATACAGTATAGAATATCCAGAAACATGGAGCAATGGATTTTTTATTTTTTTTATTTATTGCTGCAACTAAGAATCTTGGTACAGCCTATGGAAGCTTGCCTGCTTGTTCAGCTTCAAGATGCCACAAGACATGTTGTTCTTTTTAAAGGGGAGGAAAAAACATTGGATTTATCTCAATCTAAAAGGAATGTTTTTACGGATTTTCTTTTATATATTTTATGGTGTTTTTTAAAGTGTTGTGAGCTGCTTATGGTCGGGATTATTTTTTAAAAAATAGAAATTGTGGGCTTGCAATCCAGAGCGATCCCTATTTAGAGTTTATCTCTAAACATCCATAGGATATGAACGGTCTCAAAACTGGCTTGAGGCTAGTTGTCTTCCATGGACTTAAGTAGACCTTCCATGGACTTAAGTAGACCCAATGGATGGTACAGGGCTCCAAGCCAGCGTGATTCCGGTTTCCGGCTGGAAACTTTCTTCTTTTGAAACGGAGCCCTTTTCTAAGAAAGAGGAAAATAGCCCCAAAGTCCCGGGCACCAGTAATGCCTTCATCAGCCGGAACCTTATACTCAAGAAGCCTCGCAAGGGCAGGAGCTTTTTAGGATTGCACCGAAAAAGATTGCTCAGTCCAACCAAGCCCCTCGACTTTTCCGTGGGGAGGCTTTACATATTTTTTTTTAGAACAGTTGCACTAGCTTCTCTTTCGCCATCGCTCTTCGTTAATTTTCTCCTCCGATTACTTATGAGATATTCGCCACAGCTTTTAAAGCTATTTTTTTCCCAGCCGGAAGGCGAAAAAAAAGAGCGAGTCCCAGTTCCACGGTGGGGCTCAGCCCAGAGCAAGTCTTGCCTCAATAGATCTGCGCGCGCGCGTGCAAAAGGCGAAGGAGAGAGTTCAAGCTTGACCTTCGCGAGAACTTTGCAGATAGGGAGAAAGGAGGAGAGAGGGAAAGGAGGAGGAGGAGGAGGAAGGGGGAAGGAGAGAGAGCGGGCTGTGAGAAGCCTCTTTTTCCCCCCTACCAGACCCGTCCTAGGTCCCCGCCAATCGCTGCCCGAAAGGGCTACGTACTCTGACTAGGACCTTATCAGGCCCGCCGCTCCAATCCAGCGATTTGGGGCCAGGGCTCCTGACATCCCAATCGGCCATCAATTTACCTTCCCACCGCCCCGCTTCCCCATTTAGCTTTTAACGTCAAAAGCTACATTTTTGTCGGCTCCGGCCTGTCTAGGGCTCTTGCGATTTAGCTCCAGGAATGATTGCTCCTGAGAAAATAGCAACAGCCCCATTACCGAGCAATTAAAAAAAGCCCTTCCCTCCGCCTCCCTCTCTAGACACTTCGTCGCTCGACATCACCTTTCCCTGGGACCGCCAGCTGACCGAAAGAGACCGTTTTAAAACCCAAAGTTTAGGGATCATTTTTTGCGGCGAAGGAAGGGAAGTTTTCCAGTTACTGACTGGTATCTTCTATTATTTAAGGCCTCGATCCTGAGCTCCTAGGTTTGAATCTCATTGCCTGAAATAAGTTTTGAAATCCACGAACGCTTACAAGCGTATTGCGGTGTTGCCATCTGAGCAGGAAATGTTGGTTCTGGTTAGTTTAATTCCACAGATATTTTAACCATATGCTTCTGAACTCTGATTAACGTATAGGGCAGCTCAGGTAGTATCATCTACCTTTACGATGATTCCTCCAATAACTATATCCGAATAAACCTAAACTGGAATGCACCTTGGAAAACTCCGGACTATGGGCTGGATCCTTGCCTTTTTCACTCCCAACTTTCATTTCATCAACCCAGCGTTGCTTGAACGCATGCGCACCCGTTCACTCCCAGAAAGCTAGATGATTAATCCACAATAGAGTTCGCCCAAAAGACCGCAATATTTATTGTTTCTCTTGAGTTCTTGGAAATCAGTTCTTCTAATTGCCCATCGTGTTTTGCCTGAGCTGCGAACACTGGAGTGAGAAGAAGGCTAACTTCCTCAAGTAACTTCTATAAATTAACCAGACGCAGATTAGATTTATCCCTAATGTCTGAGAATTAGAAATGATTTAGATGGAAGCAACATCTTTCTTCTCTTAAAGTGGGAAATATTATAAAAGAAAAATACCGGGGGGACCAGAATTCGGGGCATCTGACTGAAAGCAAGGTCTTTTTTTTTCTTTTTCTTTTTAAAGTTCAGTGTGAAGAATTGTGTTTCTAGATTGGTGAAATCATCGTAGAGTGATTACATGCAGTTGTGCCGGGAGACTAGACATTCCCCAGGTTGGGAAGGGCTGACCCGAAACTTTGGTGACCTGAAAATTAACGCCCAAAACAAATCCTGGAAAGGAAGCGGAGGCACGTTGGGATCTAACTTCAGCTGCAGTAGCAGTGATTTCCTTTTTCTTTTTTTGAAGGAGAAGGGCGTTTTCTCGAAAGCAAGTGCACCGGCCAGTCCAAGGAGTCTGACCCCAATGCTAGAAGAGGGCACATCATTCTGGGCGGTTGTTCTAACCTCGCAACCTTCCTGTAGTCAGTGAGGCCCCGGCCAACGGGGCAAAACAGCTGCCATTGAAAGAGGAGAGGAGCAAGCAGTGATCGAGGACATTGGAAAATTTCTTGGTATCTTTACTATAACTGACATACCGGTATAGGCCTTTCCCTTTGGATCTGGAGCAGAGCCAAAGTGCAGAAAAGGTTCCATACTCGCCAGAGGGTACAGATGCAAAAAAAAAAGGAGCAAGAGAGAAGAAAAGTGAAAACTCCGGTCACTTAGTCCCTAACAAAGAGCCATCAAAGAAGCGATGTTAATCTACCCTCCTTTCCGGGTTTTGTGGCCGTTAGATTTTACAGCCTCAACCTGAAAATTTTATAGCGGTAGTTATTATGATCACTGGATTGCGCGTTTTCTCTGCTTGATCTTCTGATTTGAGTTTTATCGGTAGGTAATGCCCTCTTGTCTTGCCCAAAGAGGCCGGAAAAGCAAACGTTTCTGCAAAACCCGATTTCTTACACCTCGACTTCCCAAGGCGTCCGACCAATTGCCTTTATATAGCAAGGACTAGGGCCCCGGTCGTTTTTAAGGCGCGAGAGGAAGGCGAGACAACTATATGCAGCGCCTTTTTTCTCCCGATGTAGTTCCAAGTCATTCAAACAAGCCAATTCTAAATCGCCAGACTTTTGCCAGAGCATTTTTTTGGGGGGTAGAGTTAAAATAAAAAGGCCTTTGGAAAACGTTCGCTCGGAGATATCGCAAAGGAGAAAGTCACTCACATTTCGTAGTAAGTGGCTCTCTCACACATTTTCCAGATGCCTAGATTGTTATGTAATCAGGCCAACCGGCCCGCTTAACTCTGCTTTGGCCTACCCCAGCCAAAGCCTCCCGGTGATTTGCCGTCAGAAACCGCTCCCAACGCCGCCTTGCAAGCTGGAAGGCCCACGCCAAGCAGCAAAGCCGGCGTGGGGGGCACCCTCCCTGTGATAAGTGTGAAAGACAGACCCAGATTAGCTTCCGTCTTTGGTTTCCTCCCTCTTTGACAACAAACACCTTTCGAAGGCCCCGGTAAATTATTAGTCCATCAGTAAAAATCACAGTACAAAAGTAAACGGTCTCTTCTATCCTTCCCTTCTTCCCCAGAAAACAAAGGAAAACTGGGTTCTGCCGTTCCTTTTTTTCATAGCGACTCTTACATAAATTTAACGCTAAGAGGTCGTCTCTCTTTGGATCACAAAGGAATGTACCTTTGAGAAAAACCTGCTCCTGGCCAAAATCTCAAAATCGTAACAATTAAATAAACACATTCCGCACTTGGAATTTCTTTTGGCCCTTCGGTTTCCAAACCGCCGACGTCACCTCCGTTCGTTTCCCAAAGAAAAGCCTTGTTTAAAAAACAACCAGACACAACTACAAGCGGTTCTTAAGCACCTTTACTCGGCAGTGATTCTTAGAGGGTTCGACGTTATTTTCCCAGCCAACCGTACTCAGGATCGATTTTTATATATTGTCTTCATAATTGAATTGTATTTTTAGTTCACTTTAACCAACCTCTTTGGTTAATGTCTAGATTTTTTTTTTTAAAAAAAAAGGATTTTGAGATTGGATTTAAAGCCTTTTAGATTATAAAATGTAATTATTTTAACTTTTTTAAAAAATACACTCAACGATCCAACCAATAGTTACAACATTTGGGCCTTGCAATATTAATTATTCAACAGCACGGATTGTAGTTTGCTTAATTTTAATTTTTGCTTTGCTTCCTTTAGGACTGAAGTGCAGATTAACAAAGAACTGTTAGACACTTATTTTCTTCACT